>ML380411.1:110179-127508 GCA_005239525.1 Nicotiana knightiana | reverse complement strand
TATTCGACATTATTGGGACAACTCATTTCCTTTTGGGAAAGGGATAAGGAATTGAAGAGTCGCCACCTAACGATTTTAAGGTGAGTTAGGGCACCTATTAAGGGTCACAATAACACTAATTGAATAACCAGAGATTGGGTAAAGGCTTGAAATTACTCCAAGGGGAAGGTGTTAGGCAACCTTTAAAGTCCAAAATCTGGTTCCCGACCAAACAAGCTTTGTGAATTTTAAAACAGGTAGCACATAAGCAAATAAAACATATAGGTAAACAAATAAAGATTTTGGGAAGATTCACAATCTAAGCACACATATGTGCTAAAGTTTAAAAGATTTAAAGTCTAAGCACATATATAAGGTTTTGAAAGATTTGCAGTCCAAGCACATAAGTAAAGTTTTGAAAGAGTTATGATCTAAACACACATATGTAAGGGATAGGGAGGTCCTAGGTTGTTTATCCTATAGGATCACATCGGTACAATGCCTGGTAATCACTCCTCAGAAGAGAGGCTACACGTTGCATTAGCGCACCGGTCATCATATCCATATCTACCCTTCCACACCCCTTAGCGGTTATTAAAACAAGTGTTGTTTAACGATCTCTATGTGTGTTGTTACCTGTCCCTTCTTAATGGCCCTGGATGAATTTAGGACCTCTACCTATAGGCAGTTCTAGACAGACCCCTAAGGTTGAAAGGAGAAAATACTAGGCGATAGGCAAGAACAGATAGGATTTGAACAGATAAAACAGGAAAAAGCAGGTAAGAGGCTCAGATTTACCTCCACAGATAATACACATAAGCAGCATGTCTCAAACACAAACAAGGGTAGTATTATTAAGAAGGATCCTAAAACATGATGTCTAAGTGGAAATTGGAACACAGAATATATGCAGCTTCAATTTTATAAACACAGAAGCAGGACCTAATCAGTTTTCCTATTGAGTTTTAAAGAAAAAACTGTTAACCATTAAGCAGTCAACACAAAGAACCAGTCTTCCAGTTTTTAAAGAGATTAATTATCTAAGGCTTGCCTAGGTGTGGGATTGTGCATAATAATTACCAGAATTGTTAAAAAAACAGTTCAGAAGTTGTTTGACCTAAAAGCATGATGTTCTAGGTGTTGCAAATTACAGGGATTATCACCAGTTTATTTAAAATAGGATGATCAAATATGAGACCGTCTTATGTCCTTTTTCATGCATCAGTAGTTTAACTAAGTGTGACTGGGCGAGATCCTAAAGCATGGTACCTACTATGCATATAGAGATGCAGAATGGTTGCAGAATTCCTAAAGCATGATTTCTAAACGCACAGGAAGTTACAGCATAATTTCAGGATGTGCAGGAGCAACATTTTTATGTTGATGCTATTATTTAGCCTAGAAGCATGATTTCTAAGTGATAATTAGGGTCAAATGAGATGCTGAAGCAGTAAACCTAAAACATGATATCTAATGCACGACATGCTTAGAATGTATTGGTCTTAAACATGGATTCTAATGCACATATAGGAAATTTAAACCTAAGGCATGGTTTCTACCCCTTGATATTGATAACATATATAGCTACCCTCCCCTTTTCACTAGCCATCCCCAATATCTGTTTACAAATATTTATTATAGACCAGCTGAATAAATTACATAAATAGATATAGGAAAAGAAGAAGTTAAACTATAGGGAGCCTGAAAAATAGGCCCAGATTCCCAAAACCTCAAGTGCTCAAATGTTTCATAGCCTTTCTCATATCCGGGTGTGTCAGAGTTCCCTAAGGACCTCAAGGGATCCCGGGCAGTGCTCACACCCAGATTTCATAACAATAATTGAGCAAGTGCAGTATGGAAGGGTCAGCCCCAGTGCACCAGAGTTCAAAGGGATCTCATAGGAATCCCAAGACAGCCATACACTGGAGAGGCAGATCGTAAGGACCTAAGAGTAGAGTGAGAGTGCTTGACATAGTTTTGAAAAGGTTTTAATAGGAAAGGCAGCGTTTGGAAAAGACTTAGTTGAAATAGTTTTATAAAATAGGAGAGTTGTTTAGTAAAAAAAATTTTGTTGACAAGAGTAGGACAATTAACAAATAGTAGACTAATCACAGCACAAACAGATTCAGCACATTCAAATCACAGTCCTTCATACAGGGGTGATGGGAATTGGGGACACATAGAGCACATAGTATACATGATCATAGAAGTTCTTGTAGGGGGTTTATGGGGATTAGGGGATAGCTAATGGTATCAACACAGCATGAATTTCAGAATCAACACAGAATCAGACAACTTAGGATACAAATTGCTTTGCAAAGAAAGGTTCATGCTAGAAAATAGGTAAACATGAGATAGAGCAAATCATATTGGGACATACTACAAGGAGGTAACATATTCATAAGCATATTGATCCTAAAGGGGAGTGGGGCGCAACATAATATGCTAGATGAACAATGATGTGGACATGTCAATTACATGTTGAACAACAAAACCATAGATAGAAACAGATCAAAAACATGATAAACTGAAGCAGTAACAGAAACATGTTGGTTTTGGGACTTGAATTGAAATTAGAACATACCAGTAAGGGCATAGTAAACACAAAGTAAAGGATAGGAGAGCACAATAATTAGCCTTGGCTTGCATCCGGCTAATTCAGAACGGTAGTAAGTAACTAACAAAAAAAGAAAGAGAATAGAAAAGCTTTGGGTATGAGAGAGAGCTTTTTGAAGTAATGTGTTCGTGTCTTTTAAACCAGTGTAAGAGCAATGTATATATAGTTTGAAACTAGGTAGAGAATAAGGTAAGAATAGAAGCCATGCAGTGATTGGGGAATCAGAGTCAATTAGCATCAAAATCAATGTAAGTACTCCCTTCAATTAAGGAGTTAACTTTGAACGGTAATAGGCATGCAACAAATAAAGAAAGACACCATATGACTGGAATATAACACAATAAGGAAATAATCCCAGCACAGTACCAGTACATAACATGTAATTGAGGCTAGGTACAGAATGGTCTAATTAAGGAAACAATCAGTAAGAACCAACTAATAATAGTCAATCACATAATAAGATAAGAAAATAGTTTACAGGTTGGAAATCCGTAAAGACATCATCACAGGAAATCAGTAAAAGGTGTTAATCACATAAAATTAGGAATTCAAATGGGAACAGTGATGATTAAGGGGAGTGTTAAAATAAAATTTTATGAACAAACGGAATCAACACATAGTAGGCAAGAAGAAGCAAAAAAAAAATAAGAAACCCTAATGGACACAGTGGTACAAATAACGTAGAATCAGGGATTCAAACTGGGATATAGTGATGATAAACATAAACCTCTGAGAGTTAGCGAGGTAAGCACATAATAGGCAGAATCAGAAACTCTAGTAAGTTGAACTGGGTGAAAATCACAAGAATATTCTGATTAATCGAAGCATATTCATGAGGATCAAACATGCAAACAAGTTTGAGAGAACGAACAGTAAAGATAAACTCAGAATCCAAACAAAGTGTCAGAAAGTTGGGGGTTTTAGCATAACTAGTTAGGGTTAAGGAAAAACTTAACAAAATCAGCTGAAGCACATAAGAAATCATAGGATTAAATATTCAAAAATCAGAAAGCATTTTGAAGAAAATGATTTTCAGAAACCCTAGTTTAGGAAGATGACAAGCCACTTCGAAAAATCAGAAGAATCTTCATAAAACAAGTAAAAATAAGTTCGAACCATCTCAGATCTGTACAGATCAGAGAAGTTCAAGAGATAAGATTAGGGTTTTTAGAAAAAAAACATAGAGATGAAGACATAGACTTAGAAAGCCATAGGTTTAAAGAGAAATAGGCAGATCTTACTCAAAATTGAGCCATGGCGGCTTGAAACAGGCAAGGACGGGCCAAAGGTGTAAGCGGACTGACCCTAGTCCCTCGAGGACCTTAGAGAGGGAGGCACCAGCATAGGAGAGGCCATTTGAGGTCTGGAGGTGGTGAGAGACCACCATGATTGACGACAGATGAGTGACGGCGAGAGAGAGTTAGGGTTAGGTTAGAGAGGATTTGAGAGAGAAGGGAGATGTGTAACGGCGGAGTTAAAGAGAGAAATGAAAGGGGAAAAGGGGTAGTCGTTAGGTTAAATTAGGAAGGAAATATCCTGGATCGTTGATAAAAAATGATCAACGGCCAAGGTTTGGACGAAATTGGGTCGGGTAGTATTAGGATTTGGGCCTGGGGTATTTGGTTGATTTAATTGGGTTTGGATCTGGTTTAACTTAGGCTACAATTGAAATAAAATTAGGTTGTTTGTTAAATACCCAATTCAAATTAATTAAAATAATTTACAAAATAGCTAATAATTATAAAAAATAAATTTCATGCATAGAAAATAGCTTGAAATGATTACTTAGTATTTTAAAAGTACAAATGACTAATTTCGGGTAGAAAATAGTGCAAAATTATATGCTTGGGCTATAATTGCAAAGTTATTGCAATTATAGCCAAAAGATGTCAATTTGGCTAATTATGAAATAATTGGGTCTAATTAGGACCATAAACATTAAATTAAATCAATAGATGGTTTTGAAATCATTTGTGATATAATTTTATAATTATTTTTTGGAAATAAATATTGGACATTAATAGAAATGTAGGAAAATAATGAAAAAATACCAATTGCTATTAATGCATGACTTTGAAGGAATATATGCAATTGAAAAAAATATTTTTTGGAAAAAATTGGGTATCAACAGCTGTCACTCTTTACCCGGAAAGGATGAAAGAGTTTGTCGGGTAAAGACATGATAGCCAATTTGACCGAGCGAAATGGTTTGGAGAGACTTAGGCCGCACCTTGGCTTCTAAGCTGCCTACATATCCCTGGTTTTACAAGAATCAGGCCGCATGTAGTTCTGGATCCATCGGCGAAGTATACCGGTGAAGTCATCACAATAAGGGACACAACATCTAGGGCTAGATGAATGAACAGTTCTAAGGAAGAGGTTAGGTTTGATATGGCTGGGAGAACTGGAGCGGGATCTCTCCTGCGGAGTAGCCATCACTCCGGGTTACCTGCGAATAAGAATACTACAAGCATATATTGTGCATAAATTCAAACATGATGCAGGTTCCCATTGGACTATGAAAGTTGTCTTTAGACTGTTAGGGATGACGTCCTCAGACCATGATGTCCTGGGCCATGAATTGTTTGATGAGAGATTCGCAGCCCATGTAATGATATTCTCGGGATATGAAGATAGTGCCTCTGAACGATGACGACTTTGAATAATGATATGCAAAGTTGAGAGAGATCCTCAAGCCATGACATGGTGTCTTCCGGCTATGAGGATGGCGCTGTTAGACTATGACGCCTTTGGACAGGTTGGTGATATTTCAGCCCATGAAATGCAGTATATGACTTCCACAAGGCAGAGCTTAGTCTTGGGAAATGGAGGGCAGAGCTTAGCTCGATAGAGAAGCGAAGTGAATAATGCTCGAGAGGCAGCGCTTAGTCTCGGTGAAAAGAAAATTGGAGGCAGAGCTTAGCCTCATGCAAGTATGGAGACAGAGCTTAGTCTCATGCAGAGATGTGGAAGTCAAAGATTAGCCTTATGAAGAATGAAGGCAGATATTATCCTTATGCAAGAGAAGGCAAAGATTAGCCTTATGCAAAATGGAAGTCAAAGATTAGCCTTAAGCAGATGGAGGTAGAGCTTGACCTCATGCAGATAGGAAGACAAGGATTAGCCTTATGCAAATGGAGGTAGAGCTTAACCTCATGCAGAATGTGGGACAGATCTTAGTCCCATGCAAGATGAGGGCAAAGATTAGCCTTATGCAAATGAAGTCAGATATTAGCCTTATGCAAAATGAAGACAGAACTTAGCCTTATGCAGAAGATTAAATAGTAAATGACAGTAGAATCTCTTAGCTGGCAGCAGGCTTTGATATTGTGATTGTTGTGAGCATTGTGACTACGGAGCATTGTTTGTTCGTGCTGATAGAAAATGTCGGCAAGTGTGATGGTTTCGAGGATTGTGATTTTGAACATGTTCGTTCTTTGTTCCTGCATACAAAGAAAAATCGTGAGTTCTGTAGATGGGGGAGGTTGATTCGTGTCTCCGCTAGCTTTACCTGTTTCGCTCTGCTTGGTCTGATGAGTATGTTTGCGACATTGGGGTAGTGTTTGCTAAACAGAGCTATATTTTGAAAATGTGCATGATTTTATAAAGACATAGTAAAAAATATATTTCAAGAAATTTAGATGAACCAGTTGGATGGTTGATGATTCTGACCGTTGCACATGCTGCGATCGGCTGAACTTGCTTCGAAATTTTGAGGGTCCTCCTCAAAACTCTGCCCCAGTTTCCAATTGCGGGGAAATGATATTTTTATTGAATTATGACCGAACCCATAGGGCTGCCTACGTATCCCCTCTTAAACGGGAATCAGGTCGGGCGTAGTTCAATTTACATTATTGAAGAAAAACATAGAAAGTTACACATAATATCGTTTGACTGCATCTGAATTGATTGGATTTGACCAAACTTCTCCGTCCATTTCTTCAAGTATGAGAGCTCCTCCTGTCAATACTCGGTGAACCATATACGTACCTTGCCGGTTGGGAGAAAATTTCCCTTTGGCTTCGTCTTGATGTGTAAAAATCTTCTATAACACCATCTGCCCCGGTGTGAACTGTCTTGGCTTGACTCTCTTGTTGAAGGCTCTGTACATTCTATTCTGATAAAGTTGACCATGACATATTGCATCCATCCTTTTCCCATCTATGAGGGCTAACTTCTCGTAGCGGCCTTTTATCCATTCTGCGTCGCTGAGCTCAGCTTCTTGTATGATTCTTAAGGAAGGGATCTCCACTTCGGCAGGAATAACAACTTCCATACCATAAACCAGTAAATAAGGAGTTGCCTCAGTTGATGTGCGGACTGTGGTACAGTATCCCAGTAAGGCGAATGATAATTTTTCATGCCACTGTTTGTGCTTTTCTATCATCTTTCTCAATATCTTTTTGATGTTCTTGTTGGCGGCTTCCACAACTCCATTCATCTGTGATCATATAGGTTGTGGAATTCTTGTGCTTGATTTTGAAAGTCTTGCACATGGCTTTCATCAGATCACTGTTGATATTGGAGCCTTTGTCGGTGATGATTGACTCCGGAACCCCGAACCGACAAATGATACGGTCACGGACAAAGTCTACCATGACTTTCTTAGTCACTGCTTTGTATGATGCCGCTTCGACCCATTTGGTGAAGTAATCAATAGCTACTAGGATGAACCTGTGGCCATTTGAGGTTGTAGGCTCGATTGGTCCAATAACGTCCATTCCCCAGGCGACGAATGGCCAAGGTGAGCTTGTTGCATTGAGCTCATTTGGGGGTAACTTTATCATATTTGCATGCACCTGACATTGATATCATTTTCGTACATATTGGATGCAGTCTGTTTCCATGGTCATCAAGAAGTAACCGGCTCTGAGTATTTTCTTTGCTAAGACAAAACCATTCATGTGTGGGCCACAGGTCCCAGCATGTATCTCTTCAAGTAGTCTGGCGGCTTCCTTTGCATCAACACATCTTAATAATCCCAAGCCAGGAGTCCTTCTGTACAGGTTTCCTCCGTTGAGAAATAAATTATTGGACAATCTCCACAGTGTGCGTTTCTGAGTGTGATGTGCAAGCTCTTGGTACTCTCCTTTTGACAAGTATTCCCGGATATCGTGGAACCATGGTCTTTCGCCTGTTTCTTCTTCAACATGGGCGCAATATTCCGGCTGACTATGGATCTTCACTGGAATAAGATCAATGAAGTTCTTATCTGGGTGTTGTATCATGGATGATATAGTGGCCAATGCATCGACAAACTCGTTATGAATTCTGGGAACGTGCCAAAATTCTGTCTTTGTGAACCTTTTCCTTAATTCCTGCACATGGTGCAGCTATGGAAATATCTTGGAATTCTTGGTAGCCCATTCTCCTTGTACTTGGTGTATTAGCAGATCTGAGTCACCAATTACTGGCAACTCCTGGATATTTATGCCAATGGTCATAGTGAGCTGTAAGATGCAGGCCTCATATTCTGCCATATTGTTGGTGTAGGGAAATCTGAGTTTGACATACCAGGTAGTGTTGACCTGTTTTCGATATCAGGACAGCTCCAATGTCGACTCCTTTGAAATTGGCTGCTCCGTCGAAGAACATTCTCCACCCATCATAGGATTCTGCAATGTCCTCCCCTATGAATGACACTTCTTCATCAGGAAAATATGTTTTCAAGAGTTCGTATTCTCCTCCCACGGGGTTCTCAGCAAGATGATCTGCCAGTGCTTGCCCTTTGACCGCTTTCTGAGTCAGATAAACAATGTCGAACTCACTCAGTAGGATTTGCCATTTGGCTAGTTTGCCAGTGGGTGATCACGCTCAACTATGTCTAATAAAAGACTAAGCGGGCGTTGCAATTATAATCTGGGGTATTATGCCCAGAGTCGATCCCACAAGGAATTTACGTATCAATTAATTCGTCAGAATACGCAACTNATAATAAAGGTCTAAGGTTATGGTTTCCCCCGTTGGTGAATTCTTTCTCGGATACTTCTTATAGTTTAATTAATCGTCTCTATCAATCATGAACACTCTATCTACCATAAATCTCTCTCAAGTAATTATGATAACTTATTAGACGCACTCTCTCAAGTAACGCTAGGTAGATTGCAATACAGTTCACTTTAGATTGCACCCGAGGTATTGTTATCTCTAATCANTTCGTCTGCCTTCCAATCCTCGTTAAGTTGTGTTTTAGGAGTCTATTTATATGTTTAGGACAAACCCTAAATGTGTAGGAGACTTCTATTCCAACCGGGAAACACTTAAACTTGTCAAAACTCGGAATTGACCAAAATAGGGGCCTGGCGTTATGAGGCTAACGCCTGGATAACGCCAGGCTAGGGCTGGCGTTTGGACCCTAACGCCTGGCTAACGCCAGGTGCACTCCTTCTCGCCTCCTGAGCGTATTTTCGATGTATTTTCATCCATTTAGCTCGGTTTCCATCTCCAATTCACCTACACATGAAAATTATGCACATCAAAAGTGTATTTTTATCATTAACGCACATAAAATGTAGGGCATATAACATGTTAAACCATGAATTCTAGCCTCGCATCAGTGGGCATGGGTTTCTGAAAGATATATTTCAAGGGATCCATCCTTGATATGAGATACGTTGTGTAGGCTCAGAAGTAATGCCTTAGCTTCTGGGATACCCAGGATAGAGCACAGCAGGTACGTGCTAGTAGAGAATATTGTGCCTCGCGTGGAGTGAACTTCTTACTCAGATAATAAATAGCTTGTTCCTTTCTTCATGTCTCGTCGTGCTGCCCTAGAACTCAGCCAAAAGCTCCATCTAATACCGCAAGGTAGAGTACCAAGGGTCGACCTGGCTCTGGCGGGACCAATACTGGTGATGTTGACAAGTATTCCTTGATTCTGTTGCAAGCTTTCTGACAATCACCGGTCCATTCGGTCGCAACATCTTTCTTCAGCATCTTGAAGATTGGTTCACATATAACCGTGGACTGGGCTATGAATCGGCTGATGTAGTTAAGGTGTCCCAGGAAACTCATCACATCTTTCTTGTCATTTGACGGTGGCAATTCTTGGATGGCTTTGACCTTTGATGGATCCAGTTCTATTCCTCGGCGGCTGACGATGAACCCAAGAAATTTCCCAGCAGGAACCCCGAACGCACACTTCGCGGGGTTTAATTTCAAGTTGTACTTTCGCAGCCTATTGAAGAACTTTCTCAAATCTGCTGTATGGTCGGTGGCTCTTTTGGACTTGATGATGACTTCATCCACATACACCTCAATTTCTTTATGTATCATATAATGGAAGATGGTGTTCATAGCTCTCATATAGGTGGCCCCAGCATTCTTTAGGCCAAATGGAATCATCTTATAACAGTAGACTCCCCGCGGCGTGATGAAGCCGTCTTCACAACGTCTTCCTCATCCATCCAAATCTGGTGGTAACCAGCAAAACAATCCATGAACGATTGAAGTTCATGCTTCGCACAATTTTCAATCAAGATGTGTATGTTCGGGAGAGGAAAATCATCCTTCGGACTGGCCCGATTGAGATCCCGGTAGTCGACACAAAATCTGACCTTTCCATCTTTCTTGGGTACTGGCACGATGTTGGCTAACCATTTCAGATATTCAACTACCCTATGAACCTTGGCTTTGATTTTCTTGGTAACTTCCTCTTTGATTTTCAGACTCATATAAGTGAATTTTCTGAGCTTCTGCTTTACCGGCGGGCACATTGGATTGGTTAGTAACTTGTGAGCCACAATGGATGTACTTAGACCAGTCATGTCATCGTACGACCATGCAAATATATCTTCATACTCTTTCAAGAACTGTGTGTATTCCACTTTCTATGATGGCGATAGATGAATGTTGATGCGAGTTTCCTTGACAGTTTCTGAATCTCCCAGGTTGACTATCTCAGTTTTGTCCAGATTCGACTTAGGTCTATTTTCAAAATCCTCAACTTCTCTGATAATTTCATCGGGTATGGTATAGTCTTCTTTTGAATCATTTTCCTTTGTTGCGCTGTCTCATTGCATGTCACAGTCATTGGTTCATCAAGACAGGAAATAGTAATACTGTAAGATAAAATAATGACAGCAAATGATAATAAATAAATACAGATTCATTGAAACATGGAAGTGATTTTTGAATGTTTCGGAACATTGGAGATTTTATTGGAAAATGCAGAAATTGGAAATGCGGAAAAGGAAATCATTAGCAAAATGAAATAAACAATGCTTTGTTCAGCCTTGCTACCCGGGACTCGTCGGGCCCTAGATGGTCTGACAGTCCAATTCCTGAGGAATGATCCCTTAGTCACAGCTTGGATGGTAGGGCCTTCCTTCTCCTCCTCCTCAACAATAACACAATAGTCCACGTCACCATCTTCCAAGAATATATCCTTCAAAGCTGCTAGAGTTTCTTCTTCTTCTGACCCCCATATGATATCAGCTTGCCGGAAAGTCTACTCCAAATGTGGTATAGGTTGTTCAAATGGATATTAGGGACCACGCCATGGTGGCGACCAATCTCCATAATCCTGCCAAGTGTATTTGTATCCCAGCCCAAAAGTGGTGCCATGGTGCTTCAATTGTATTGGTTTGGAAATCCCCTGAAGATTTTTCCCGAGTCCTCTGCCAGGCTCGTATCCACTCCAGTTCAGTATGCTTTAGATCTTACTATCCCACCATTTGTCTTTATCCACTGCATTGACCCGTTCAATGTGGTAGTAGGTTTCTCCACCCAGCCTTCTTCCACCTTCAATCACCGGCATGGTCTGGCGATCATAGATAGGATTGCTTCCGTCTCCGTGGATGATTACTTCCTGGTGGTTCCATTCAAATTTCACTACCTGATGCAATGTTGATGCCACAGACCCAGCGGCATGTATCTATGGGCGTCCCAACAACAGATTATAGGATGCCGATATGTCTATCACCTGAAATTTAATTTCAAACCATGTAGGTCCCATCTGCATACAAAGACTGATTACACCGATGGTAGACCTATGAGAATCGTCGAAAGCCTTTACATTCATAGATCCTTCTTTGATCTCGTGCAGTCCCTTTCCCAGTTTCTTGAGTGTTGTCAACGGACATATGTTGAGGCTGGATCCACCGTCGATCAGAATCCTGGTGATGAAGTAGTCCTCACATTGCACAGTGATGTGTAGTGCTTTGTTGTGACTTATCCCTTCAAGCGGCAGCTCGTCCTCGTGGAAAGTGATCTTGTGACTCTCCAGCACTTGACATACCATATTGGCCATTTCTCCACTAGTTATGTTATTTGGCACATATGTTTCGTTCAGCACTTTCATCAAAGCATTCCTGTGTGCCTCTGAATTCTGCAGCAATGACAAAATGGATATCTGGCTGGAGTTTTGTTCAGCTTGATCGATGACTGAGTATTCCCTAGACTGTACCTTCCTCCAAAGATCATCTTGGCATGTCTCAATGACGGGTGGCCTGTTGGAAGCATTCTTGCTAGACTCTGCCAAGTGTTCAGGTGTGTAGACCTTGCCGGTCCTTTTCATCCCCTGTGCAGCACCAACTTCTTCTATCTTGACTTTACTTTTCCTTCTTGCTTCAGTCGTGTAATACCAAGGTACGACCTTGTTGTTGAAAGGTGGCGTGGTTGACACTGTCACTGTTATTGGTGCAGCTACTTTCACTTCAAATGGAATGGGTACCTTAGCAGGCGGCATAACTTCAACCTCGAACGACAAATGTGTGTTTGCAGGTGGTGTTGTTTCAAACTTGAATGGGAGTGATGCAGTTACCTCGGCGTCTGCGAATGGCTGAATCTGGACTATGATAGGATTAAGAGTGACTGTTGGATTCTTTGGGTTATCACCTTCTATGATTAACCCGATCGACCCCTATGGGTCCCAATATTCTTCTATCTCTATTATGTTGACACCCATATGGTATGGAAGCGGATGGTTGCGAACATTGGGAGTAGCTTCTTTTGCCTGGATGACCTTGTTATCGATCATATACTGGATCTTATCCTTCAGTGAGCGACATTCATCAATTGTATGCCCCTTCGTGACGGAATGGTATGCATATGTCTTGTTTGGATTGACCCATTGGGATGGATTTTCAGGGGCTACAGCAGGGATAGGAGTGACATAACCAGCAACTTTTAATCTTTCATACAGCTGATCAATAGGTTCAGCAATGGCAGTGTATTATTTAGGAGGTCTGCGATCAAAGTTGGGTCGAGGTCTCAGGAAATTTTGGCGAGTAGGGGGCGATTGAAAGTGAGATGGCTGAGAGTTGTTAGTATGATAAACAGGAGCTGGTTGGGAATATCTGGGGGAAGTAGGTTGATATGTAGGGGGTGGAGAAGGCTGATATGTTGATGGAGGTGCTGATTGATAGGTGGGCGAGGGTGCTTGATAGGTGAGTGGGGAAGTTCTGTATACCAACGGGGATTTGGGTCCCTGTGCAACCATTATCATTCCTGCATCTTTCTTCTTGGATATACCACCAGACTGCAAGGCTTTGTTGGTGGTCTGTAGGGCCTCAAAGTTAGTGACCATTCCACTCTTGATACCTTCTTCAATTCTCTCACCCAGATTGATGATGTCAGAGAATATGTGATTTTCAATCACCATTAATCTCTCATAATACTGCGGGTCTTATGCCCGGGCGAGGAATTTGTTCATTTGTTCTTCCTCTAGGGCAGGCCTGACCTTGGCTGCTTCAGATCTCCAACGAGCGGCATATTCACGAAAAGTTTCAGTGGGCTTCTTTTTAAGGTTCTGGATGTAGAACACGGATGGTACATTCAACGTATTGAACCTGAACCGGTCCAAGAAGTCTGATGCCATACCTACCCAGTCGGACCACTTCTTAGGGTTTTGGCTGATGTACCAAGATAAAGCATCTCTTATGAGGTTCCTCATGAACAATTTCATGCGAATCTTCTCCTCTCTTCCTACTCCAACCAATTTATCACAATAGGTCCTCAGATGGACCCTGGGATCACCTGTACCATCGAACATTTCGAACTTAGGAGGCTTGTAACCCTCCGGTAGTTCAACATCGGGCTGTATGCAGAGATCTTTGTAGTTCAACCCTTCGACTCCCTTACTTCCTTCAATGCCATGAACTCGACTAGTCAGCTTCTTGAGTTCCTTGGCCAAATTCTTAATGAGCATATCCTTCTCATTGGATTCAGGTGTGTAAGAAATGTGTTGGGTGGAGTGAGGTAGAGTCTCCACGTATATGGGATTGTTCTGATGACCTGGTGTTTGAGAATAGAGGTGGTCACTTGTGGAGTCTTGTGGTTCAGGGATAATTAGTGGGGTATTTATTAGAGCGTGGAGAGTGTTGTGCTGGTGTTGTGGTGGGATAATTTATTTTTTCGATGGAGTTGTATGATGATGAGTTGTGGGAGGGTTCTATTTTTTTGGGGTGTTCTGAGGAGGTATGGGATTTTGAATGACATCTGGCACACTGAGTGAGAAGGATAAATATGCCAAGTTCCGGACATGCTCAAGCTCCCTTTGGAGTTTAAACAACCTTTGCTCGAGTTGTAACACAGCATCATTCTGAACCTAAGTACCTTGATTGTCAAAAGCTTCTGTTCGTTCCACTGGCATTGTGTTTTCCTTTGCCTTTAAGTGGACTAGGAGGAGGAGGAGGTGGAGAGCCCCTGGATATTGTGTGATATGATGATGATGCCAGAATGTACAAACTAACCTTTGGGAAGGGGAATAATGAAAAGAGAAACAAAACAAAATAAAAATTAGCAAAGTCAGTGAAGATCATGAGAAAATATTGCAGTATTTAAACACATAGTACGGGAATAAAAGCGTGTTCTAATTTGGGAGCCTCATTGTGCCCGAGGTAGGCCTAGTGACAAGTTTATTTTGGAGAACTTAGATGCAAAATGCCTCATTTCCTTAATGTAAAATAGATGAGTCCAAAACGACACTAAAATAATGAGTAGGAAATAAAGTCACTAATGGCACTTGGCCTTATTACATTGGTAAAAGCAATAAAAAGGAAACCTAGACTACTTAGTCTCCGAAGGACCTTCCCCAGGCTTGGTCTTCTTGGTTCTGTCAATCAGGTTCCCCAGGTCGTGTATGCCCAACAATAGGTATACCCTTGCTAGATGCCCTCCTTCGTTTCCTTCAACATTCTGGCAGTCGGCGACCCTTTTTCTTGTCTTTGCTTCTAGCTCCATCAGACCCTGCTCCAAATATTCCAACCTTTCACTAGATTTGATGGCCCTTTCCTTCCACTCATTGATCAGTTCCATATTAGTCCTGTGTTGCTCCATATGCTCGGTCTCAGACTCACGAAGCCTTTTGTGCAGATTATTGTATTTCACATGATCCTCGGCCGCTTCGTCTATGACCCTGTTTCTGCTGATGCCCGGCTCAACTATCCCTGCTATGATGTCCTCCAACCATGATAGGTAGAAGCGTACATGCCCTGCGTGGTATCTATCAGGCTCGATGGTGTCCTTTTCTACGATAACCTTGAGATGCCACAAATGCTAAGCTTCACATTTGTACGGGATATCATCGTCCTGAAAATGACTCATTTTGGAGACTCGCGGTATAACTTGCTTTCTACCCGCCTGTCTCATGACCAGATGGGAACATAGGGATATATGCCCCTTAAACCAATCAACACCAGGTGCGGAGCGTCCCTCGATCTGATAATGAATTTGCTGGTAGGAAACCATTCGAACATCCATTGAACCTGGTCCGGTCAAATTATCAAAGAACTGCGCCCATTCTGTAGAATTTTCTGATTGAGCAAACCTATCAGGGATGTAGGTCATCTTCTTAGGGTGGTGGAAGGCTATATGATCATTCCATGCCCTTCGCGGAAAATCCTGACGATATTGGCTTCTCTGGAGATGCTCCAATAACCAAACCTATAGTAGCAGGTTGCAACCCTCAAAGTGTTTGGCCCCCTTCTGGTAGTGTCCAAGGCTCGGTATATGTCTGCTATGATCATAGGGAAAATGGTATATGTTTTCCCTTCGATCCCTTCCATTAAGGTTTTGGCTACCATAGCCAATCTAGTGTGAATCCGGTCTCCTTTGCTTGGAAACACCATCAGACCCAGGAAGCAAACGATGAACACAAAAACCATGCGGTGAATGTGACCCAAGGAAGTAATAGAGAGCTTGTCGTGGAAGATACGATAGGTTTTTCTATGGCCGTATCGTTCATAGAGATAATCAAAAGGTATGTAGGACTCTATCAGGCACTCTAAACCATCGTTCCTCTTCAAACCCATCATTTTCAGGTAAACCCGCAAAGCCCCCTATCTCCTCCAAGAGGGGGGTCATTTCTATGTTGCCAAAACGGAACACAGACCTTTCTATGTCCCAGAACATAGTGGCTGCTTCGATCAACATGTTGTTTGGTTGAATATCCAGTAAAGAGGGAAATTTCCTGAGGACCCTCTTCACATGGTCTTTGTCACTGGGTGAGAGGTCTTCCCACCAATCCAACAATAGTGGTGGTATTCTTTGGACCATGCCGAACCTGGGGACTTCATGCCTCATTTTCTGCAAAATAGATAGGTTAGACCTTTACCCCCGCCAGAATCGACTATTTATACACTTATGATTAGCATGTAAGCATTTAGTTCTCCAATAAATGCACAGAACGTGACTGCGTCCATTGGGATTATGAAAAAACCGGTGGAATTTTGGATAAAGCTGCCTTAAAGAGTTATTGTGCGGACGACACGCTAACCCAACTAGGTTTGACCATGATGCATGCATAATATAACAGAGTAAGGTTTCTATAGGGTTTTAGACTGGTACCCTCAAGCAGACAACTTGAGGGGGAAAGGCACGGAACCGTCGACTGCACCGCTGATCGACTAGTTTTACTGCAAATAAGTCTTTCCGAATTTAGGGGTGGTATAAAATGGAAGGGCGCAAACACTCATCAACTGTTGCTATAGGATTTGAATAGGCACGAGTGGAATATGATGTTGAGCATGATTATGCAACAAAAAATGAGCAATAAAAGCATGTTGTCATGTATTTCCACGTTATGAAAGCGATAAAAACAACATTTATAATTGAAAAAGAATTTACGAAGAAAAACAAAAAGAAAAATGTCAGTTTTGATTCTGAAAGGAATAAATACTTGAAAGAGATAATCAATTAACGGCACATAAAGGGGGAAAGGGAAAGGTCGCAAGTATTAACAAAGTAAAGACAAGTTCATAAAGCAGTTTGAAATGGTAAAAGCCTAGATAAATCCCCAACAGAGTCACCATGTTCGCGCCCCCCTCTTTCCTCCCCTTTTGGGTCGGTCAGGGTATTCGACATTATTGGGACAACTCATTTTCTTTTGGGAAAGGGATAAGGAATTGAAGAGTCGCCACCGAATGATTTTAAGGTGCGTTAGGGCACCTATTAAGGGTCACAATAACACTAACTGAATAACCAGAGATTGGGTAAAGGCTTGAAATTACTCCAAGGGGAAGGTGTTAGGCACCCCTTAAAGTCCACAACTGTGGTTCCCGGCAGAACAAGCTTTGTGAATTTTAAAACAGGTAGCACATAAGCAAATAAAACATATAGGTAAACAAATAAAGATTTTGGGAAGATTCACAATCTAAGCACACATATATGCTAAAGTTTAAAAGATTTAAAGTCTAAGCACATATATAAGGTTTTGAAAGATTTACAGTCCAAGCACACAAGTAAAGTTTTGAAAGAGTTATGATCTAAACACACATATATAAGGGATAGGGG
>ML380411.1:50584-110146 GCA_005239525.1 Nicotiana knightiana | reverse complement strand
TTAAGGGTCACAATAACACTAATTGAATAACCAGAGATTGGGTAAGGGCTTGAAATTACTCCAAGGGGAAGGTGTTAGGCACCCCTTAAAGTCCACAACTGTGGTTCCCGGCCAAACAAGCTTTGTGAATTTTAAAACAGGTAGCACATAAGCAAATAAAACATATAGGTAAACAAATAAAGATTTTGGGAAGATTCACAATCTAAGCACACATATATGCTAAAGTTTAAAAGATTTAAAGTCTAAGCACATATATAAGGTTTTGAAAGATTTACAGTCCAAGCACACAAGTAAAGTTTTGAAAGAGTTATGATCTAAACACACATATATAAGGGATATGGGGGTCCTAGGTTGTTTATCCTATAGGATCACATCGGTACAATGCCCGGTAATCACTTCTCAGGGTAGGGGCTACACGTTGCATTAGCGCACCGGTCATCATATCCATATCTACCCTTCCCCACCCCTTAGCAGTTATTAAAGCAAGTGTTGTTTAACGATCTCTATGCGTGTTGTTACCCGTCCCTTCTTAATGGCCCTGGAGGAATTTAGGACCTCTACCTATAGGCAGTTCTAGACAGACCCCTAAGGTTGAAAGGAGAAAATACTAGGCGACAGGCAAGAACAAATAGGATTTGAACAGATAAAACAGGAAAAAGCAGTTAAAAGGCTCGGATTTACCTCCACAGATAATGCACATAAGCAGTACGTCTCAAACACAAACAAGGGCAGTATTATTAAGCAGGATCCTAAAACATGATGTCTAAGTAAAAATCAGAACACAGAAGATATGCATCTTCAATTTTATAAACACAGAAGCAGGACCTAATCAGTTTGCCTATTGGGTTTAAAAGAAACCTGTTAACCATTAAGCAGTAAACACAAAGCAACAGTCTTCCAGTTTTTAAAGAGATTAATTACCTAAGGCTTGCCTAGGCATGGGATTGTGCATAATAATTACCAGAATTGTTAAAAAACAGTTCAGAAGTTGTTTGACCTAAATTATGTTGTTCTAGGTAGTTGCAAAATACAGGGATTATCACCAGTTTATTTAAAATGGTATGATCAAATATGAGACCGTCTTATATCCTTTTTCATACATCAGTAGTTTAACTAAGTGTGACTGGGCGAGATCCTAAAGCATGGTATCTACTATGCACATAAAGATGCAGAATGATTGCAGAATTCCTAAAGCATGATTTCTAAACGCACAGGAAGTTACAACATAATTTCAGGATGTGCAGGAGCAACATTTATGTTGATTCTATTATTTATCCTAGAAGCAGGATTTCTAAGTGATAAATAGGGTCAAATGAGATGTTGAAACAGTAAACCTAAAACATGATATCTAATGTATGACATACTTAGAATGTATTGGTCCTAAACATGGATTCTAATGCACATATAGGAAATGTAAACCTAATGCATGGTTTCTACCCCTTGATATTGATAACATATATAGCTACCCTCCCTTTTTCACTAGCCATCCCTAATATTTTTTTACAAATAATTATTACAGACCAGCTAAGTAAATTACATAAATAGATAAAGGAAAAGAAGAAGTCAAACTATAGGGAGCCTGAAAAACAGGCCCAGATTCCCAGAAACCTCAAGTGCTCAAATGTTTCATAGCCTTTCTCATATCCGGGTGTGTCAGAGTTCCCTAATGACCTCAAGGGATCCCGGGCAGTGCTCACACGCAGATTTCATAACCATAATTGAGTAAGTGAAGTGTGGAAAAGCCAGCCCCAGTGCACTAGAGTTCAGAGGGATCTCGTAGGAATCCCAAGGCAGTCATACACTGGAGGGGCAGAACCTAAAGACCTAAGAATAGAGTGAGAGTGCTTGACATAGTTTTGAAAAGTTTTTAATAGGAAAGGAAGCGTTTGGAAAAGACTTAGTTGAAACAGTTTTATAAAATAGGAGAGTTGTTTAGTAAAAAAAAATTTTGTTGACAAGAGTAGGACAATTAACAAACAGTAGACTAATCACAACACAAACAGATTCAGCACATTCAAATCACAGTCCTTCATACAGGGGTGATGGGAATTTGGTTACATAGAGCACATAGTATACATGATCATAGAAGTTCTTGTAGGGGGTTTATGGGGGTTAGGGGATTGCTAATGGTATCAACACAGCATGAATTTCAGAATCAACACAGAATCAGACAACTTAGGATACAAATTGTTTTGCAAAGAAAGGTTCATGCTAGAAAATAGGTAAGTATGAGATAGAGTTGATCATATTCATAAGCATTTTGATCCTAAAGGCGAGTGAGGCATAACATAATATGCTAGATGAACAATGATGTAGACATGTCAATTACATGTTGCACAAAAAAAACATAGATAGAAACAGATCAGAAACATGATAAACTGAAGCAGTAACAGAAACATATTAGTTTTGGGACTTGAATTGAAATGAGAACATACCAGTAAGGGAATAGTAAACACAAAGTGAAGGATAGGAGAGCAAAATAATTAGCCTTGGCTTGCAGCCGGCTAATTCAGAACAGTAGTAAGTAACTAACAAAGAAAGAAAGAGAGCAGAAAAGCTTTGAGTATGAGAGAGAGCTTTTTGAACTAATGTGTTCGTGTCTTTTGAACCAGTGTAAGAGCAATGTATATATAGTTTGAAACTAGGTAGAGAATAAGGTAAGAATCAAAGTCATGCAGTGATTGGGGAATCAGAGTCAATTAGCATCAAAATCAATGTAAGTACTCCCTTCAATTAAAGAGTTAACTTTGAACGGTAATAGACATGCAACAAAATAAGGAAAGACACCATATGACTGGAATATAACACAATAAGGAAATAATCTCAGCATAGTACCAGTACAGAACATGTAATGGAAGCTAGGTACAGAAAGGTCTAATTAAGGAAACAATCAGTAATAACCAACTAATAATAGTCAATCACATAATAAGGTAAGAAAATAGTTTACAGGTTGGAAATCAGTAAAGACATCATCACAGGAAATCAGTAAAAGGTGTTAATGACAGAAAATTAGGAATTCAAATGGGAACAATGCTGATTAAGAGTAGAGTTAAAACAATTTTTTATGAACAAACGGAATCAACACATAGTAGGCAAGAAGAAGCAAAAAAAACAATCAGAAACCTCTGAGAGTTAGCGAGGTAAGCACATAATAGGAAGAAATAGGCAGAATCCGAAACCCTAATAAGTTGAACAGGGTGAAAATCACAAGAATATTCTGATTAATCAAAGCAGATTCATGAGGATCAAACATGCAAACAAGTTTGAGAGAACGAACAGTAAACATAAACTCGGAATCCAAACAAAGTGTCAGAAAATTGGGGGGTTTAGCATAACTAATTAGGGTTAATGAAAAACTTAAAAAAATCAATCGAAGCACATAAGAAATCAGAGGATTAAACACTCAAAAATCAGAAAGCATTTTGAAGAAAAGGATTTTCAGAAACCCTAGTTTAGGAAGATGACAAGCCACTTCGAAAAATCAGAAGAATCTTCATAAAACAAGTAAAAATAAGTTCGAACCATCTCAGATCTGTACATATCTGAGAAGTTCAAGAGATGACATTAGGGTTTTTAGAAGAAAAAAACATAGAGATGAAGACATAGGCTTAGAAACCCATAGGTTTAAAGCGAAATAGGCAGATCTTACTCAAAATCAAGCCATGGCGGCTTGAAACAGACAAGGATGGGCCAAAGATGTAAGCGGACTGACCCTAGTCCCTCGAGGACCTCAGAGAGGGAGGCACAAGCATAGGAGAGGCCATTTGAGGCCTAGAGGTAGTGAGAGACCACCATGATCGACGATAGATGAGCGACGACGAGAGAGATTTAGGGTTAGGTTAGAGAGAATTTGAGACAGAAGGGAGATGTGTAACGGCGGAGTGAAAGAGAGAAATGAGAGGGGAAAGGGGGTAGTCGTTAGGTTAAATTAGGAAGGAAATATCCTGGACCGTTGATAAAAAATTATCGACGTCCAGGGTGTGGGCGGATTTGGGTCGGGTAGTATTAGGATTTGGGCCTCGGGTATTGGGTTGATTTAATTGGGTTTGGGTCTGGTTTTACTTAGGCTACAATTGAAATGAAATTAGGTTGTTTGTTAAATACCCAATTCAAATTAATTAAAATAATTTACAAAATAGCTAATAATTATAAAAAAAATGAATTTCATGCATAGAAAATAGATTGAAATGATTACTTAGTATTTTAAAAGTACAAATGACTAATTTCTGGTAGAAAATAGTGCAAAATTATATGCTTGGACTATAATTGCAAAGTTATTGCAATTATAGCCAAAAGATGCCAATTTGGCTAATTATGAAATAATTGGGTCTAATTAGGACCATAAACAATAAATCAAATCAAGAGATGCTTTTGAAATCATTTGTGATGTAATTTTATAATTATTTATTGGAAATAATTACTGGACAAATTAATAGAAATGTAGGAAAATAATGGAAAAATACCAATTACTATTAATGCATGACTTTGAAGGAATAAATGCAATTTTAAAAAATATTTTTTTGAGAAAAATTGGGTATCAACAACGCAGCAGCAGAGTGGAGATTCAGAGAGCTTGTTTTTGGGACCAAATGGACCGCTGTCAGCGGTTAATTTCCGTTGCAGCGCTTGGTTACCGTTGTCAGCGGATTTTTGACCGCTGCAGCAAAAATTTGCTACTTTACGCAGTTTCCAGATTTTGACCTACACTGCATCCACCAAGTCCTGCATCAACTTCACAACTGGTTAGTTCACAAAAATTCTATTCTATCAAAAACAACCAAAAAAATAAAAGAAAACGCCTGGGTTGCCTCCCAAGAAGCGCCTTATTTAACGTTGCGGCACGACGCAAGTTACCATTGTTCAAAGGAATTTTAGCAAAGCCACCACATGGCTATCATCAACTTTACCCAGATAATGCTTGACCCGGTGCCCATTCACACAAAAAATCTCTCCATTTTTGTTTTTGAGATCAAGAGCACCAAATGGTGTAACCAATACTACTTCAAACGAGCCACTCCACTTGGATTTGAGTTTTCCCGGAAAGAGACGAAGTCTAGAGTTGAAAAGAAGCACCAAGTCTCCCATCTTGAACTCCCGATCTTTGGCATATTTGTCGTGCAAGTACTTCATTTTCTCTTTGTACAAAGAAGAACTAGCATATGCATGGAATCTAAATTCATCTAGCTCATTGATGTGGTCAACTCTAAGATTTGCAGTTGTATCCCAATCCAAGTTCAACTTCTTCAATGCCCATAGTGCTTTGTGCTCCAACTCCACCGGAAGATGACAAGCCTCGCCATACACCAACCGGTAAGGAGACATACCGATTGGGGTCTTAAAGGCGGTCTGGTAAGCCCAAAGAGCATAATCAATCTTCTGGGACCAATCAGTCCGATTAGCATTCACTGTCTTTGCCAAAATATTCTTGATTTCACGATTAGACATTTCAACTTGGCCACTTGCTTGAGGATGGTACGGAGTAGACACTTTATGATTGACTCCATACTTGGATAGAAATGAATCAAAGACCCTGTTGCAAAAATGAGACCCCCATCACTGATGATGGCACGGGGTGTCCCAAATCTTGTGAAAATATTTTTCTTTAGAAAACCAACCACACTTCGGGCCTCATTATTGGGCAAAGCCATGGCTTCAACCCATTTTGAAACATAGTCCACCACTACAAGTATGTAGGTGTTTCCGCATGAGCTAACAAAGGGCCCCATAAAATAAATTCCCCAAACATCGAAGATATCCACCTCAAGAATTGTAGTGAGAGGCATTTCAATTTCTTCGATATGTCGCCCATTCTTTGGAATTCATCACACCGCTTGACCAACTCACTAGCATCCTTGTACAAAGTAGGCCAAAAGAAACCACAACTTAACACTTTTGAAGCGGTCCTTGCCCCTCCACGATGACCACCATAAGGTGAGGAGTGGAATGACTCAAGAATTGACCCTTGCTATTCTTCGGGAACACAATGCCGAATGACACCATCACTGCATATCTTTTATAAATACGGTTCATCCCAATAATAATCCATGTTATCCCGTCTAAGCTTCTTCCTTTGGTTAGAAGAGAGCTCAAACGGGACAACACCAGTGACAATGTAGTTGGCGATGTCCACGAACCATGGCATAGCATGCAAAGAGACGGAAAGAAGTTGTTAATCCGGGAAGCTATCATTTATCTCAAGGCCATCACTTGGCCTCCCTTGCTCTTACAAACGGGAAAGATGGTCGGCAACTTGGTTCTCACTCCCCTTTCTATCAATGATTTCCAAATCAAACTCTTGAAGCAATAACACCCACCGCATAAGTCTTGCCTTGGAATCCTTTTTCATCATTAAGTACCGGAGCGCCGCATGGTCGGTGTGAACTATCACCTTGGCGCCCATACGATAAGGATGGAATTTCTCCATTGCAAAGACTATAGCCAAAAACTCTTTTTCAATGACGGTATAGTTCGTTTGGGAGGAGTTCATGGTCTTGCTTGCATAGTAAATGGGGTGAAAGGTTTTGTTCACCCTTTGGCCCAAAACTGCCCCCACTGCCACATCACTAGAATCACACATTAGCTCAAAATGAGAGCTCCAATCCGGATCGGTGATGATTGGTGTGGTGGTTAGCTTTTGCTTCAACAACTCAAATGCACTCATGCAATTTTCATCAAAGTGGAACTTGGAGTCTTTCTCCAATAACTTGCAAAGAGGATTCACTACCTTCGAGAAATCCTTAATGAAGCGTCGGTAGAACCTCGCATGCCCAAGAAAGCTACGGACTCCCTTCACCAAGGTCGGAGGAGGCAATTTGGAAATGACCTCGATCTTGGCCTTATCTACTTCAATTTCATTCCTTGAGATTTTGTGGCCCAGAACTATCCCCTCTTCAACCATAAAGTGACATTTTCCCCAGTTGAGCACTAGGTTGGTTTCTTCACAACGGGCAAGAACTTTGTCAAGATTGTTCAAGCATTCATCAAAGGAGTCCCCAACCACGCTGGAATCATCCATGAATACCTCTAGAAAGTCTTCAACCATATCAGTGAAAATTGCCATCATGCACCGTTGAAATGTAGCGGGTGCATTGCACAATCCACAAGGCATCCTAGAAAAAGCAAATGTCCCATAGGGACAAGTGAAGGTTGTCTTTTCTTGGTCTTCCGGAGCTATCAAGATTTGGTTATAGCCTGAATACCCGTCCAAGAAGCAATAGAAAGCTCTCCCCGCAAGTCTGTCAAGCATTTGGTCCAGGAAAGGCAAAGGGAAGTGATCCTTGCGGGTAGGGGTGTTCAAACCCGATCCGAAACCGAAAACCGAACCGAACCGAAGCTTAATGGCTTACTGGTATCGGATTAACGGTTTAACGGACGGGGAACGGATTGGGATTTTTTAATTAACGGCTTATCGGTTTGGGGGCGGATTATTCAATTTTCTTAACGGCTAATCCGTTAACCCGTTAAGAATATAAAATTTATTTTTATCCATATATAATTATATATTATATATTAAATATCAAAAACAAAAACACAAAATGGCAAAAACCCTTCCACTCTCCTAGTTCTTAAACAAACAGAAACCCTAAACTTAATTCGTAATTTCCTATTTCCTAACACCTACTGCCGTCGCCCGTCTGCCCTACTCTCCAGCCTCCAGTCTCCTCGACGGCTCGACCTCGAGCCCTCGTCCTCGTCCAGTCCGCCAGTTGTCCTCGTCCTCGTCGACTTCACTTCACCAGCCGACGCCCGACAGGCGACAGCCGTCTGCCCGTCTCCGGTCTACTTGTGACTCGCCGTCTCCGGTCTCCCTCTCTCTGTTTCGCCTAAAATCTGGTAAGTTTCTTTTCTTGTTGATGTCTTCAAAATCAAAAGTTAAAGACAAATTTTTTTATTGTTTTTTGCATTGTGTTTCTCCAAGAATAGGATGATAAAAAAAGCATAGCAGTTTCCATATATAGAGTAGTTTCACGTTTCCTGGGATTTTTTCATCTTCTTTAATTTCACACTTATGCTATTGGATTCTCAAGTATTTGAGCCTCATTTCCCCTCCGTGGCTAGGAGTGCAAAAAGTAGAGAAAGAAAAAACTAACCCTTGTTTGTGATTGTGATGGTTTGATTCTTAAAATTTATTCTTTAAAAGTAGAGGTAAACAAATTTACACTTTACAATGATTCTGGTCCAATATTTAAAACAACCTTCAATATGCTACAATGTACATAAACCGGCAAGAATACATACAACCAAAATAGATAGAGATAACTTAATTTACCCCATAAGTAAGAAAGAAGAAAAGTCAAGAATCAGTGAAATGAAGTTGCTAAGGTTGACAAGGAAAAGACAGGGAGAAATGAAAGAGAGAAAAAAAAAATTCAGGAATTTTGTTTTTAAAGTATATGATTCAGTGGCAAAGTATATGATTCAGTGGCAAAAAAAGTATATGTTATTCTCATTCCTTTTCTTTTATTGTTTGCAGTGACTCATACATGAATGAAAATATACAAAGTGATAAGGTGATGACGGGGGAAAGTGGAGCTTCTAATTCAAATGCAAAAAGTCAAGTTCAAACAACAGAGTCAAATATAACCAAAAAAAGGAGAAAAAAGTCAGTCGTGTGGGATAATTTTACAGAAATTACTACTTCTGAAGGGAGTACAAAAGCAAAATGTAACTATTGCTTTATTGAGTACGTATTTAAGACCAAAGACGGTACGTCGACACTTCTTTCTCATATGCTTAAGTGTCCTAAACGCCCTACTATTGTTGATAAAAAACAATCAAATTTAGGCTTTCAATCTGCTCCTGGGGGTAGTCAGGGTGACGTAGATGTTGTTACTTAAAAATTTGATCAAGAAGAATGTAGGAAGGCGTTATGTCGTATGGTAATAGTTGATGAGCTTCCTTTTAGCTTTGTTGAGAAAGAAGGTTTTAGAGACTTTATGAAAGTGGCGCAACCTTATTTTCGGATCCCTTCCCGTAGTACTATAACTAGGGATTGTTTTGATCTTTTTAATGAATAAAAGCAAAAGTTGAAGAGGTTTTTTATAGAAACAAAACAAAGAGTATGTATTACCACTGATACCTGGACTTCTATACAAAGAATCAATTACATGTGTATCACTGCCCATTGGATTGATAGTGAATGGAATATGCATAAGAGAATAATTAATTTTTGTCCTATTGTTAGTCATAAAGGCGAAGACATGGCAAATGGTATTGGTAGGTGCTTACGTGAGTGGGGGATCAATAAGATCTTTACTGTCACAGTTGATAATGCAAGCTCAAATGACGTGACAGTAAAAGAATTATCTAAGCAATTAACAAAAATGAGTACTAATTTGATGAATGGTACTCACCTTCACGTGAGATGTATGGCTCACATCATGAATCTTGTGGTCCAGGATGGTTTAAAAGAATCTTCAGTGTCTATTGAACGTGTTAGGCATGCAGTGAGATATGTTAGGCAGTCTCCTGCGAGGTTGAAGAGGTTTCAAGAATGTTTTGATGATGAACAACTCAATTGTAAAAA
The DNA here is from genome assembly GCA_005239525.1 of Nicotiana knightiana. Classification (NCBI taxonomy): domain Eukaryota; kingdom Viridiplantae; phylum Streptophyta; class Magnoliopsida; order Solanales; family Solanaceae; genus Nicotiana; species Nicotiana knightiana. The sequence continues at coordinate 100,620 of ML380411.1, read as the reverse complement.
AACTTTATGCTTAGATGTTCCAACTAGGTGGAATTCCACCTACTTGATGTTGCGCAGGGCTGTTGAATTTGAAAGTGCATTTTCACATTATGCTTCTAGTGAAATTGGCTTGAGACATTATCTTGAGCATTCTTATATTGATATTGGAATTCCTACAGGTGAACTTTTGAGTAGTGATTGGGATAATGTAAAAAGAATTACAAAGTTTCTTGAAATCCTTAATCTTCTTACTTTGAAGATAGCTGGATCACGTTATGTTACATCTAATATTCATTTTCTTGAAATTTGCGCTGTTGCTGTTTATTTGAAGCAATTGATAGCAAATGAAGATACAATTTTAAGTGAAATGGCAAAGAATATGAAAGAAAAGTTTGATAAGTATTGGGGTGATCCAGGGAAAATGAACAAGATAATTTTTATCTCATGTATTTTGGATCCACGTTACAAGATCGAATCGGTTGGCTATGCACTTGTAAAGATGTTTGGTGTAGATCAGGGGCCAACTATACAAGCAGAAGTGACAAAGTACATGACTTTATTATTTTGTGAGTATGTAAAGTCCAACTCAAAAGGTGTTGTTCTTGATTCATCTTCAGATTGTTCTTCATTGGACACTTCGACTTCCGGGCTTACCGGCAGTCAAGCAAGCACCCCAAATATAGGACTTTTAGAATCACTCATGCAAGATATAAAAAAATATAAAAGTGGGAGTGGAGGTGTTGATACTAGAACAGAGTTAGATAAATATTTAGGTGAAGAAACTGAGGATGACACTAAAGAATTTGATGTTCTTCTTTGGTGGAAATTGAACTCGGCTAGATTTCCTATTCTTGCGGAGATGGCTCGTGATGTATTAGTTGTTCCTGTTTCAAGTGTGGCATCCGAATGTGCATTTAGTACGGGAGGACGTCTTCTTGATTCATTTAGGAGTTCATTAACTCCTAAATTGGGGCAAGCTCTAGTGTGTCTTCGAGATTGGCTTCGAAATGAAAAGTTAAAACAACCTATTAGTGTTGAGGAAGATCTTGATAAAATCGAGCAGCTTGAACAAGGTAATAATATTGTTACTATATTTGTTGTATATAAGTGTTGTTGATATGCTTATATTTATCACACGACTCATTATTTTAATTTTCTTCTTCAGATTTAGCCAGCAATGGAAAAGACCCTTCCGTAATTGACGTGTAGTGTTAATATATTTGGTAAGAATTCGAATTTAACCGATCAAAGCCTCAAGTATTTGTTGTATATAAGTGTGTATTTACTGTTAATTAAACTAACAGTGGGAAGCAAGAGATAGTTTAGTTCATTTTGAACTGACAGTGGGAAGCAAGAGATAGGTTTCCTTAATTTCCAAGAGATAGTTCCTTAATTAGTTTAAGTATTTTTATTAGTAAGTTACTTTAGTTAGTAATCAGCAATTGTTTTCTCGTTTAGTTCATTTTGAAATAAACCAAACACTTNACTTTAGTTAGTAAGCAGCAATTGTTTTCTCGTTTAGTTCATTTTGAAAATAAACCAAACACTTAAAACATGGATGCTATGAATTACTTTGCAGGTTGAATCACTTAAACCATTACTTTGCAGGTTGAATTACTTTGCAGGTTGAAGTACTTAAACCATTTTTCTTCTTCTTTTCAGCAGGTTGAATCAATGGGGATCTATAACACTGGTTGATGCTAAGAGGCGAATTTTGGCCAATGCCCTGCTGCTGTTGGACTTCTCAAATGACTGAATGAGCGTCCCCTGATTGTGTACAATTTGCAAATGTGTTCTTCTTTTTAGTACTGTCATTTTGTAATTTGCAAATGGACGTTCTGTTTCTGTAATGGCAGTTGGCAGTAAGCGAGTAACAAAATGGACGTTAAGTCGTTAACTGGACATTATGGCAGACTGGCAGTTGGCACTTGGCAGTAACAAAAGTATAAGCTTTTGTTTATAAAGGCAAAGCGTATATTTGTTGATGTCATGTCTGAAATCTGAAACCAATTTCATCCATTGTAAACCTCAAATGTATGCACACGGTTAAATGTTGAATATGATAGAGTAATATGAATTTGGTTAATGACTTAATGCCTCTTTTTTTGCTAGTCTTACTGTCTTAGACCATAGTTTACCCAAGGAGTTACATTAGTAGGTAGAATTAGTAGTCGATTTCCATAGGTAGAATTAGGCCGATAAACCGCCCGATAACCGTCCGATAAGAGGTAAACCGATACTAATCTGTCTGATATCTTATCGGGTGGCTAACGGATTAATATATTTAAAAGCCGATAACCGATAAGCCAAACCGTTAAGAGTAAATAACCGCCCAATCCGCCCGATAAGCAGCCCTACTTGCGGGTCACTTTGTTCAGTTTGTGGTAATCCATGCATACCCGCCAACCAGGGACTATCTTTGTTGGAATATGTTCATTCTTATCATTTTGTACCACTGTCATGCCACCCTTTTTTGGAACACATTGGACCGGAGAAGTCCAAGCACTATTAGAGATTAGGTAGACGACCCCAACATCGAGCCACTTGATTATTTCCTTCTTCACGACCTCTTGCATTGCCTCGTTTAGCCTCTATTGGTCTTCTACGAAAGGCTTTGCTCAACCTTCAAGAATGATCTTGTGCATACAAAATGCGGGGCTTATCCTCCGAATATCAGCAAGTGTCCAACCTATGGCCTTCTTCCTCCTTTTTAACACTTTGAGAGTAGAGTCTACCTGCAATTTGGTTAGGCAAGATGAAAGTATGACAGGTAAAGTACGAGAAGGACCAAGAAATTCATACCTGAGGTGTGGTGGAAGTGGCTTCAACTCCAAGATAGGTGGCTCTTCAATTGAAGGCTTTGTCGGAGGAGTTTTCCGATTCTCCAAATCCAAGGATAACTTTCGAGGACCATATGAATAAGAACCCATGCCTTGTAGAGCATTGGTACTCTCGATTAAGACATCCACCACAATATCATCATGATTCAATAAAGCTGCTTCCACGGGATCTTCAACATTTATCATTGACCTTGTTTCATCAATAATGACCTCGGTGACAAGTTCCATGAAAGAACATACCTCCGTGCTATCGGGTTGCTTCATTGACTTGCAAACGTGGAACACAACCTTTTCATCGCCCACCCGAAAGGTGAGATCACCGGCCTCCACGTTAACTAAGGCCTTCGTTGTTGTAAGGAAGGGCCTTCCCAAGATGATAGGGACTTCATAATCCACCTCACAATCCAAGATAACAAAATCCGCGGGCAAGATGAACTTGTGAACCCGCACCAAAACATCATTAATGATTCCTAAAGTCCGCTTCATAGATCGATCCGCCATTTGGATACGCATGGAAGTAGCCCTAGGTTTACCAATCCCCAAGGTTTTGAAGACCGAATATGGCATCAAATTTATGCTAGCTTCGAGGTCGCACAATGCCTTGACAAAATCCGCGCTCCCAATTGTATAAGGAATGGTGAATGCTCCGGGGTATTCAAGATTGGGTTCCATTGAATGCACTATTTCACTCACTTGGTGAGTCATCTTTATAGTTTCGCACTCCATTGACCTTTTCTTTGTGACCAAGTCCTTCATGAACTTGGCATACCCAGGCATTTGCTCTAAAGCTTCAACCAAATGAACATTGATAGATAAGCTTTTCATCATGTCGATGAATTTCTTGAATTAGTTCTCATTCTTTTGCTTTGCCAACCTTTGAGGATAGGGAGGAGGAGGCCTAGGCAATGGTGCCTTTGCTTTTGACACGACCGGCTTGGGAATGTCAATTACGTGTTCCCTAGACGGGTTCATGTCACTTTGAGTTTCCTCCTCATGATCATGAATATCAATCCTCACTTAACTAGTTGTTGTCTCCTCAACCACATGCTCAACCTCAATTGGAATCTCTTCATTTTGCAAGTCATCATCATCACCAACAACTCTCTGTTGCTTTGAAGAACTAGCCTCACCACCTCGTCCACTTCTAGTGGTCACCGTCATGGCGTGACCGGTATTGTTGTTGTTGTTCCCACCCTTGGGGTTCACCACCATATCACTTGGTAGTGCTCCCTTCGGGTGTGTATTCAAGGATTGTGAGATTTGTCCCATTTGTACTTCAAAATTTTGAATGGAGGTGTTATGGGAGGCAAATTGAGCATCCGAATCCGCATTGCGGTCCATCATTTGTTTGAACATTTGCTCAATTCTACCCATATCATTATTTGAGGAACCTTGGCCTTGTGATTGATAGGGGGTGGATTGTTGGGTTGTTGGTACATCGGGGGCCTTTGAAAGACCGACCCCCGATTACCATTTCCACCCCAATTGTTGTTCCCGCTCCAATTATTGTTGTTGCTCCCCCATTGTTGATTGTTGTTACCCCAATTTCTTGAGTTATTGTTATTGTTCCAATTGCCTTTTATTTGATTATTCTAATTTTGATTGCTCCCTTGATTGTTCCTTTGTCCTTGAAAATTGTTGGCATACATGACATCCTCATTTTGCTCATCATAGGAATCTTCTTGATTGTACCCACTAACTCCTTGGTCACATTGGTCATTGTTGTTTTGCACTTGATTTCCACAAGGCCTTCTCTTATTAACCAAAAGATTTACCCCCTCCATAGCATGTACTTGCCTATGTCTTTGTATTTGTTGAATTTGCGCCTTAGCAAGTTGATTAATAGTGGTGGTAAGTTCGGCAATTGATTGCCCATGGTCTTGAAGCTCTTTGTGGGGGTTAATAACACTTGGGTCACTCTGGGGCACATTTTCTCTACTTTGCCATGCTGACGATGTGTCAGCCATTTCATCTAAGATGTCACATGCCTAAGGGTAAGTTAGCTTCATAAAGTTGCCTTCGGTGAGTTGGTTGAACACACACTGATTGGTGGTATTTATGCCTCGGTAGAAAGTCTGTTGTATCACGGCCTCTGTCATATCATTGTTCGGACACTCCTTTACCATGGTCCTGTAAAGCTCCCAAATCTCATGAAGAGGCTCATTTGGATCTTGCTTGAAAACCAATATTTCATCTCTCAACGCCGCCATGTGCCCAGGGAAGAAGAATTTAGCAATGAACTTGTCTTCTAGCTCATCCCATGTAGATATGGAATGGTTAGGGATTCTCTCAAGCCAATCTAAGGCTTTCCCTCGGAGAGAGAAAGGAAATAGCCTAAGCCTCAAGGCATCCTCTGAGACATTTTTTTGCTTGTTTCCCCAACAGGTATCCACAAAGCCCTTCAAATGCTTGTAAGCATTTTGGTGGGGAGCTCCCGTGAAGTACCCACGCTGCTCCAGGAGTGTCAGCATCACATTTGTGATTTGGAAGTTGCCCGCCCGGATTCTAGGCGGGACAATAGCACTCGGGTACCCCTCGTTTGGAAGTACCCGAGGGGCAACTCTGGGAGGTGGAGGCGAGGGAGGGTCTGGAATATCATCATTGAGATTGGCATGTCGGCCCTATCTTGGAGGTGGTACTTGATTTAGTTCATCTTCTCCATTGTCATACACCTCTTCCCCCGGAATAATATTACCCAAGGGATCTGCCATGAGTACATGAAATGATTCAACACACAAGTTAACAAAAGAAGGAAAGAAAAACACTCTACACCACTATTCAAGTAGATAATCAACACCGTTATAACTCCCCCGCAACGGCGTCAAAAAGTGATCGGCGCCCACCTATACCACTAAAGAGTAGCAAGGCAGGGGTCAATGCAGCTTTTACCCGAACGGGTCGGGATCGATATCCACATGGAGTTATTATTGTGTGAGTTGAGTGCCTAGATGACCTAGTGGTGTGTCATGCTTTTAGTTGCACTTCTCATCAAGAGTGTTCGCAATTATACTACGGTTTAGTCTATTTGAAATTACGAACTAGATAACTAATATCTTTTTGAAGGTTTTATCAGTTGATAAAGGGACTAGGGCCATGACTTCCTCCTAGGTAAGTAATTAACGGGCCTAAAATCTAGAATGACATTGTGAATGGGGATTAATGGCATAACCTCATGCTAATGCACTCACCCACTACCTCTCGGTAATATGGGTGACTTTGCCCAAATTGGCTTTCTCAAGCACAATTGTGTGTTTCCATGAACCGCATGAATTGGCTCAAATCGGGTATAGCTATCTCTAGCATCCACCTTTTTACTGGGGCTATCAATCTCTTGAGCTCACCCCAGTATTTTGTTAGCCTAATTACCTAGACTTGGGTCATCTTTCTCAAGAGTGACTCTAGTCATAAAGGCTTGAATTAGTGTTTGCAACCACTAATTCTGAGATTTATGCACAAATTAAGCTAAATACCAAACACCCATACACAAGATCACTCTGAAATTGAAAACCCATTAATTACCCACACTAGGGTTGGGTCACAACCCTAGCTTATGGGTCTAGCTACTCATGATTGAAGAAGAAACACAAGTAGAAGATAAATTTAAGCTCATAATTGTAAATTACAAGATAATAATTGAAGAACTATGGTTAAAGCTAAGCTAAAATAACTCAAAATAGCTAAAAAGTATTGTTCACGTGTTCTCCAAACAGCTGATGCCCTAAAAAAAATAAAGAAAAGATCTATTTATATATGGCTAAAAATACTGGACAAAAATGCCCCTACGGAGAATTCGCTCCCAGCGTATTTCTGAGCGTTGGGGCGAAGAGGCTTCCGCTGCAGCGGATTAATGACCGCTACAGCGCTTTTACACTTTGCAATTCTCTGATTCTTCAACTTCGTGCCCAACGGATTTATGAAGCGCTGCAGCGACAACTAAAACTCGGCAGCGAAAAACTATCGCTGACCGCGAAATCCTGGATCCCCCTTTTTGCCAACTCTCTGAAGTTTATCAACCGCGTCCAGTGGATAAATGGATGTTGCAACAGTGGAAGAAAGCGCTGCAGCGGAATTATTGCGTGGACCGCGCTTTGCTTAGTCTTAAAAAGCAGCTCTCTGAAGTTTGCAGCGTGGCATCGAAGAGAAATTCACTGCAACGAAGGGACAAATGCTGCAGCGAAAAAGTGGGAGAGCGGTTTAGCTGGATTCTGGGATTTTGCAAGTTCTGCTTCTTTTTTAGGTCTTTTGGATCAATATTTACAACTCAACTCAGTTCCTGCAATTCAAATAACTTGCATCAAAATGTGGGATTAATTATGTCAATTATTGCCTCAAAACCTAAGAAAATGAGAGTCAATAGTAGTACAAATCACTAGTTATCAGTTTCCTCCAAAACTTCATTGATTCTCTTAAGTTTTATATCTCGAAACCAAACCCTAGTTCCATTTTTCTTTTCTGGTTACTCGATTGTTCCCTTATTCGCTTATGGTCAAAATTTATACCATTGGAAAGCTCTTGATAAGAGCTATACATTGATATAAATTTCACGTCGTATTTCAAAGATTGCATATGGTTGGAGTCGCGTTTGATTATCGAAATTTTCGTCAAGTTCTAGGTACGTCTCTTTTTAAAAATTAATAGGTAACTCCTTTAGTCAATTTTGTTTTCCTTTAGTCTCTCACAACATGTCATATGTCTTCTCTCAAAATGTGTAATCATAGTTTTGCATGATTAATTATGCATATAATTGCATTTTTAGTTGGTTAATTGCATGATTTTTGTTAAAACAATTAGTTTAGGATTAATGTAGATGCAAAAAAAAAAAGAGGGTCCGATTAATTTGGTTAACTGCCGATTTTGTTGTGATCTTTGAATATATTTCATTTTCTTGGTGACAGATTTGCTTGTTTGGGGGCCTTAAGAGTCAAATCCAGAAGTTAGGGGAGGTAGAAAATAAAAAGAAAAATCAGTTGTGAACAAATGTCCTTTGTTAGTTAGTAAAAGATGCCTTATCCCTAAATACATGCTAACAGATTTCGTCACACCTCCCTAATTTTTCCCTCATTTTCCGTCACAACTGCAAGTTTATGTTTGGTTTGAAGTAACTAATGTGTTTAATGTCTAAAACCATGTTGAAAGTTTGAATAAATAAGACATAATCATGAAAGCAATTATGTTTTTTTTTTGTTTCATCTTTGCTTGTTAAGGTTTGAGTTTACTGATGAATGATTCTTCACACATGAAGTTCTGAAATTTCTTTGTAGGTCTATGGTTTAAGAGTATCACGCCAAAATGTTGGTGACACGCTTAGAAATATGACAAGTGTTTGGCCTGATTTTTAAGCTTCACCATTTGAAAGTGGTAATTTATTTAATAGTTTAATTAATTTAGTATAGTTCTATAGTACCAAAAAAAGTAATAATTAGTTCCATCGATGGTAGATGCAGTTATGTAAATTCAAAAAGGATTGATAGCTATTTGTTTAGGAGAATAAATTTTCAATCATAGAATGTTGTCATATAGCAATTTTGGTGTGAATTTATTGTTTAAATATTTTGAAAGGTTTTGATTGTGTTAATTCAGTATGAATATCATTCTTCATGTCGTTATTCTTGTTATTATGTAAGTTAATCACGTGCTGAATTTTGTGAAAGGTTGGCTCGTTTTTAGCAGTAATTACTCTATGAGTTTGGGCCTTGGCTCGAGGCCCATTCTTACGTCCATTAGGGGTCGAAAGAGATCCCTTTTGAGTAGATCAATGGATGCAACATTAACTTGTAGAAATATGTGTAGGGAATTCTTAATTTTTTTTAATTTTTATGTTTAAACTTGCCATTCCTTAGTAAATTCAAGTATGTAAGTGGTGGATGACGTTCCAAGGAATCAAATAACTTGGAACTTCTCTAAGTTCCTGGTTCGAATCACACCTCAACGATTTAGTTTGTATGAACAAATGAAAACCTCAACTCCAACAACTCGTTTGCCACACTGCGCAACCTTACAACAAATATCAAAACTAGTTTAGGAAAACAATTTGAACACCGTAGTTTGCTTTAGGCATGATTAATAATAAATCCTCGCGAATATTGGTACGATTCCAGTGGCATATTTGTGATACATAAATCTAAATCCGGGTGTGCATTTCATGTGACCCGACCATAACTTCGAATAATAATAAATAAACATATTGTAAATCGCGATTGCGTTTCACGTGGCGCGATTTGCAATGTGTACAAAAACAACGAGTGCGCGACATCGCGACTTATTCAAATAAATCCATAAACACTAAAAGCAGTTTTTTTAAAAGGAACCAAAATGCACATAAGTTTAAAACAGGTAATAAATCAAATAATTAAATCAATTATTAATAGTTGAGCGACCGTGCTAAAACCACGGAACTCGAGAGTGCCCCACACCTTCTCCCGGGTTAACAAAATTCCTTACCCGATCTTCCGCGGACCAAAAATAGAGTCAAATTTTCTCGATTTGGGATTTAAAATTAACATGTGACTTGGAACACTATAAATTATTCATGTGGCGACTTTGAAAATCAATAAATAATCTCATTTCAATGAATGTCACTTAAATTGGAAAAACTCCCTATCACCCTCGAGAAAAAGGAGGTGTGACATACCTAATAATTTTTCATGATCGTGGGTTTGGATCCCCATTTGCAAGGCAGCCCAGTCTTAATGATCAAGAATGAATATCCATCCAATATCGTGTTTCTCAACAAAATATTAGTGAGTGATATATTCTTCTTTTTTCTTTTCTTTCTTTTTGATACTTGGTTGGCACGGTCAGGGCCTTTTCGCTAGGTGAGTGCATCTGATTCTAAAGTCCTTTCTTATTTTAAAACCGCTTCTTGTTCAATTACTGAAAAATAGAAATAAGTTTTATTCCATGTAGGTTATAACCCAACTTCTAATTAACATATTGTTCATATAGATCACACGGTAATAAGTTATTATGGTCTCACCAACTTCAATTAGCAAATAATCAATGCAAGTGAAAAGAGTGTTTGAGCACCTATTTTTTTTTAAAAAGAAGAAGAAGAAGAAGATATTGTTGATTGTATAGATGTAAAAGTTGGCTAGTCCGATAATGCTCTAAGTTGGATGCTCGAGTAATTTTTAAATTTTGGTCTGGCATATTTTATTCTATTAAAAAAAAAGCTTAATTTTAGTACTATATTAATGAGATTTAAATTAATTTACAAATAAATATTTTATAATTGAAGAGAGAGAGAGATTGTAAATAAATATTTACAAATAATATTTAATTTACAAATAAATATTTATAATAAATATTTTATAAATAAAAAATTTGTTATATTGCGATTTTGTCATTAGATCTGGATGGCTGAGCGGATTACCGCCAGCCTCATAGATCTTGGGACAACATGGTATCAGAGCCTGGAGATTTTATAAAAACATGAACAGATTTTATAGTATACAGCATAGACATGAAATTCTTTAATCTTATGGATTTTGGAGAAACTTGTATAAAAAGTACTAGACTGGAAGAGGTAGATACACCTCAAAACTTTGATTTATTAAATAAATGGACTATCCCTAAGGTAGATACAAAAACTATTTATGACTATGGATGGTTTGATAAACTTTCTTCAAAACAGTTGATAAAAACAATTGAGCAATCTTTGGCTCTAAATTCAGAAGAGCAGACTATTTGTCTATTAAATAAACGGGATATTAATTTTTATAAACCAAAGTATAATTATATACATATTGGCATGGTTCAAATTGCTTTTAAACCTTTAACTCTTAAAGGGTTACCGAAAACTTTTTTAGCAGCCTTAAGAGATGCTAGAAATTTAAATTTTAGACAATCGTTGACGGGTTCAATTGAATCTATTGTGGCATATGGTCCAATTTATTTTAATACACAACATAATCTTCAATTGTCTCTATCTGATGTTAATATACTTGATGCTTTGACACTAAATGTCAAAGCGCATGGTTATAATTATGCTCCTGGATCCGAACTTATATGTTTGTCTTATAGAATATATTATAAGTTGTTATCTACGTTGAATCCTAGATGTAAAATTTATGATACTTCTAACCAAACTATTTTGGTGGAAACCAATTTTACAAAGTCTAAGGTCACTACAGGGAGACCTATTAAGTGGGAAGATTTTAATTTCCCAACTACATGGACTTTAAATTCGGTTATATCCCCAAGCCAAGTCACAGATGAAGCCACTAATAGTGAATATTCTCATATTGCTCAGAATCCTGATGGTAGGATATGTATCAAATTTCTTGATAAATCTCATGTTTATAATAGGCGATCATTTTCAGGTTATAGATCTCTACCTGAAATACAAACATATTTCCCCTATTACTCCTGATATTCCTATTTATGGTCCAGCAAGAAATATGCATTTATCTTTGCATACTCTAAGTGATACTTTGAGTGAAAGAATGGTTGAACGGGTAAAAATTGACCCTAAGACAAATATTGTTCAAGCGACTGATAAGTTGTCTGATCTGGAACCTACTCCATCTGATATGGATTTTGACGTTAATGAAACGTCCAACCCAAATGATGTGTAAATTATGTTGAGTCATCAAATTGATTTTAGTCCAGGTTCCCTGGCAAGAAAACACATTCAAAAGGAATTTCAAAATGAAAAATGGAACAAGTTTAAAACTTGATTTTTTGAAGCTCATAGCCAAAACGATTTAAATAATATTTCACAAGAATTCTATGAAACTTGTGCTTTACATAATAAAATTATTTATTTTGTTCCATGGTTTATAACCACTTATTTACCTTTATATATTAAGGTTATAGAAAGGACTTTTAAGGAGAGTAATAGAACTATAACTAAGGCCATTTACCCTCCTCAAGCACCTTTTGTATTACCTAATAGTATTGAGTTAACTTTTTCTGCTTTTCAAAAGTTTATTCAAAGTGATGTTGCCCAGATTNTTTTAAGGAGAGTAATGGAACTATAACTAAGGCCATTTACCCTCCTCAAGCACCTTTTGTATTACCTAATAGTACTGGGTTAACTTTTTCTGCTTTTCAAAAGTTTATTCAAAGTGATGTTGCCCAGATTACTATTAATGAAATAAATAATTTAATTGCTCAAAATAATTATTTGAGTTTGTATGTTAAGGTGTTAGGAGAGCATATTAGTTCTCTTGATAAAAAATTAGATGAATTAATTATTTTAATAAAGGGTTTTCATAAAACCTCACAAAGGATATTGCTTCTACTTCTAATAGTAAAACTACTATTAATGTTCCAACGCATATTCAGCGGCCTATGGATACTACTGATTTTAAAATAAAATCTTTNAATTAATAAAATCGAAAATCAATTTTCTGGAAATAATAATTTGGAAACCTCTGAAGTTAATTCTAGACGGTTTAAATCCAGATATCGCAACCAACAAAGTGTTGTTAGTAAAGGTAGCTATGCTACTATCCCTGCAATGATGATGTATTATTACCCTCGTCCAACTCCTCAAGATGTTCTCATAGAAGAAAGAGATTGGAATCAGACTAACACGTCATATAGTGGAAATGAGGTGTATGAATGGAATCTTGATGGCCTAACTGAAAGATAGGTCTCAATTATGGTACATCGTATGTTAATGTATTCTTCTATTTGTATACATACGAATAATAACTCAGACCATGTTACCTGTAAGATGATTATTGCAGGATTTACAGGACAACTTCGTGGCTGGTGGGATAATTTCCTATCTCCTGAGGTTAAACAGGCGATTACTAGTGCCTCCAAAGAAGAGGTAAAAGTTGAAATGGTCACTGGTGAAAATGGTAACCCAGTAGAACAGGTTGTTAAACAAGTTAAAGAAGATGCAGTTTATACTTTAGTTCTTACTATTCTAGAACATTTCAATGGAAGATTTTCCAATCAAAATGAGACACTTCGCACCCTTCTGAATGGTCTTAAATGTAGACATTTGGGAGAATTTAGGTGGTATAAGGATACTTTCTTAAGTAGAGTAATGGATCTACCAGAAAGTAAAATAAGTTATTGGAAGGCAAAGTTTATAGATGGACTTCCCCCATTATTTGCTGAAAGGGTTAAGAAGACCCTAAGAGGACATCTCTCTGAGATTCCTTATGATAATTACACCTATGGTAAGCTGATAGATACTTGCACTCAAGAAGGTTTAAGCTAATGCAATGAGTTAAAATTAGCTCAACAGGTGAAAAGAAACCAGAAGTCAGAAAAATCCCAATTAGGAGATTTTTGTACCCAATTTGGAATAGAAGGACCCTCCCAAGATAAAGGGAAGAAGAAGTATTTTGATAAGAAGGATTCAAGGAATTCTCATAGAAGAAATCGTCGTTCAAAACTGTCAAAAGAAAAGCATGAAGCTAAGAAAGCTCACCGCAAGTCTACCAGATTTGCAAGAAATTTCTCTAAGAGAGAATTAAAGGACATCAAATGTTATAAGTGTGGCAAGTATGGACACATTGCTCCAAATTGTAAGCTTGAAAAGCTTAAGTCTTTAGGACTTGACGAAGACACTCGTGACAAAGTCTATGGTTTGTTATACACTTCATGATCTGAATCAGATTATTATGGAACAGGTTCAGAACACAGTTATGACAGTAGTGGTAATGATAATTCTGATATTGACTATGTCTCAAAAGCTTTGTGTTAATTGTGCAGGTGATACTTGTACGTGTGAACATGATGAATTTTATAGGATTCAATCTCAGTTTGAAGATTTAAAATTTGATATGATAATGTGATTGAACTATTAAAAGAAGTTTCTAATGAAAAACATAGAAACACAATTTTAGAAATGGCTTCTTCTAAACCTTCTTCTTCTTCAAAATCTTTTGAAAAACCGAAGAAGATTGATATTATAGATTCAAATCCTTATTCTTTAAAAGAAGTTTTTACTCGTCTTGAGAAAAAATGCAGTCAAGATATTGAAATTAGAGATACTTCTCTTGATGATTTAAAAACTGAAGTTGAAAAACTTAAAAATGAGATTAAATCTCTCAAACAGAATCAAATGATTCATGATCAGAGAATTTCTCAATTAGAGAATGACGAGAATGATGATTCTCCTCCCTCAACACCGCCTACTGATAAAGGAAAAGGTATAGTTGATAAAGGTAAAGATGATGAGATTCCTATTAGTTCAATACAAGACAGTTTTCTGGGAATGATGCAGATTGTAACTGCACATCAATGGTATATTAAATGTACTATTTTAATTAAGCACGACTTTAAAATCTCCAGCACTGCAATGATCGATAGTGGAGCAGATGTTAGTTGTATTCAAGAAGGATTAATCCCTTCTAGATTTTTTGAAAAACCTACTCATGTTGTTAAATCAACTTCTAATCATGCATTAGATATAAAGTATAAATTATCTAATACTCATATTTGCCAAGATAAAGTGTGCATTCCTCATTTTTTCTTTTTAGTGAAAAATCAAATGCATCCTCCAATTATACTTGGAACCCCTTTTATAAATGCCATTTATCCCTTTTCAAAAATAGATTCAAATGGCTTCATAGCTAGTTTTAATGGTAATACCATAAAATTTGATTTCATAACTGAACCAGTAACTAGAGACATCAATACTTTGATCCATATGAAACAAAGGCATATTGATTCTTTACAAATGGAAATTTATAGTATGAACATTGTTGATACACTCTGTCCTGCTAAAGTACAGGAAAAAATCAAATTGATTTCTGAACAAATGGCTATTGATATTTGTGCCGACCACCCAAGTGCTTTTTGGAATCGAAAAAAGCATATTGTGACTTTGCCATATGAGGACAGCTTTTGCGAAAATGATATTCCCACTAAGTCACGACCATGTCAAATGAATGTTGAGTTAGTGGAATTTTGCAAAAAAGAGATTGATAGTCTTTTACAAAAGGGTTTGATAAAACCTTCAAAGTCATCTTGGTCTTGCACTACTTTTTATGTTAATAAAGCAGCTGAACAAGAACGTGGTATTCCTAGATTGATTATTAATTATAAACCTTTAAAAAAAAATTAAAATAGATTAGATATCCTATTCCAAATAAAAAGGATCTTTTATCAAGATTATATGATGCCAATATATTTTTAAAATTTAATTTAAAATCAGGATATTGGCAAATTCAGATTCTTAAATAGCATACTTATAGAACTATTTTTAATGTTCCTTTTGGGCAATATGAGTGGAATGTTATGCCATTTGGTTTAAAAAATGCCCCATCTGAATTTCAAACAATTATGAATGATATTTTTAATCGATATTTGGATTTTGTCATTGTTTATATAGATGATATTTTGGTTTACTCCAAAACTCTTGAAACACATATCAGGCATCTTTATATTTTTAAAAGAATTGTTATACAAAATGGTTTAGTTATTTCTAAATCAAAAATGAGTTTATTTCAAACAGATGTCAGGTTCCTTGGACACCAAATCTGTCAACGAAAAATTACTCATATTCAAAGGTCTATTGAACCTGTTCCATAATAATCTGATTCAGATCATGAAGTGTATAATAAACCATAGACTTTGACACGAGTGTCTTCGTCAAATCCTAAAGACTTAAGCTTTTCAAGCTTACAATTTGGAGCAATGCGTCCATACTTGCCACACTTATAACATTTGATGTCCTTTAATTCTCTCTTAGAGAAATTTCTTGCAAATCTGGTAGACTTGCGGTGAACTTTCTTAGTTTCATGCTTTTCTTTTGACAGTTTTGAATGACGATGTCTTCTATGAGAATTCCTTGAATCCTTCTTATCAAAATACGTCTTCTTCCCTTTATGGGAGGGTCCTTCCATTCCAAATTGAGTACAAAAATCTCCTAATTGGAATTTTTCTGACTTCTGGTTTCTTTTCACCTGTTGAGCTAATTTTAACTCATTGCATAAGCTTAAACCTTCTTGAATGCAAGTACCTATCAGCTTACCATAGATATAGTTATCATAAGGAATCTCAGAGAGATGTCCTCTTAGGGTTTTATAATTGAAAGTTTGTATATTACCTTTTTTCATAAAAAGTTAATGTTGTGAAGCTAATGTTTTCTTTTTGTTGGTATATTTCAGTTTGGATATTTTTGAAAAAGTTAAAATCTTATCTTACATAATTTAAAAGTTGGACAAATTTTATAGAATAAAAATCTTATAAATCAAGTATGAGCAATATACATTTCAACAAAGTGAAACAAAATTATCTATTGAGCACACTTAAGTAAATTAAAAAAAAGAACCAATAATATTTGCTACTCCTATTTTGTTTTGGAGTTAGCTTAAAAAATAAGAATCTTCACCCCCAATACCCTTCCCCTCTTTCCGGCCGCCGCGAACCCATTAACTTTTTTTCGGACCCTATATTTGTGTTGAAAGTTTATTGTTGTATATATATATGGTACGCTGATCAGTGGCAAAGGTTCTGTTTTCGCCAGGAAAACGCCTGGGTTCGAACCTTAGAAAGCAATGCTGCATTTTGTAAATTTCAACAAAGCTACAAAGTTCCAATACTTCTTAATAATAAAGAAAAACACATATCTTCTCTAAAACAAAATAAACAGACATTTTTCCTTCACAATTCAACTGCACTCAAATCAAACAAAGCTAGGGTTTTGCCTTTCTGCCCCAATTGCTGATTATCCCCTCTACTGCATCTTCCTTCTTGTATATTCTTTGTTCTTCTTTTCTATTCTTTTTTTGCTCCTATTATATTTTATATTTTGTGTAACAATTCATACAAAATCTAATTTTTAATCTTTCATTCTAGGGTTATCCTACATTTTGACCTCTACTCTCTTTGTAACTTGTGCTTTCCAAAATTTCAAAGGCCACGCCCGACAAATCGACAAGGTATGTGGTCCTACTTTCTTGTTTTTAGTTTCTTAGTGCGGATAATATCCTCAACAAAATGGTGAATTTAGAGTTTTTCAGATTATCAGCCTTTGTTTTTTAATTGATTGTTGTCATTTTTTTTATAAAGTAATTGGCAATGGCTTTGTTAGCATCTAAATTTGGCTATCGGGTAAATTAGTAGATGGCACAACATCAAAGGATAACTGAAGTAGCTTGAGTAGCTAACCAATTAACATATCCATGGGCGAGCTGGATACAGTTTTCTTTCTAATTTTGCATCTTTTTGTATCAATACATCTTCATGGGCAGCCTATTTTATATTTCTAAGAGGCCACAAACTTACAGTAAAGGTGGCCAAGAAATTCAAAAGGGAAAAACAGCATGAAATGATACATTAATCTCTGTTGAGTCTTAACAATCACTCTACTGGATGCATTCTCTAATTATGTGCGAAACATGGACAATGCATTCTCTAACTCGAAAGGGCTTGGCGATCTCTCGAAGACATTGGTTAAAACAAACATTCACAAGACATGGGGTCTTATTTATTTGCTTGTGAAGTTAAGTTTGATATTACCTATGGCTACTGCAACGGTAGAAAGAACTATTTCTTCAATGAAGTTTAATAAAAATGACTTGCAAAGCCGAATTGGCGATGACTTTTTGAATGACTGTTAAGTTTGTTAAATAGAGGGTGAAGTATTTGAAGTGTACCTAATGATGTGATTATTGATCGTTTTCAGAACATGACAAGTCGTCGAGTGCAATTGAAATAATAATGTTTATATTCAAATATTATGTTTGTCTGGTTTGTTACTTTTTAAATTTGTATTAAATATCGGTATTCGTTCTTTAGTTTGCTTGTTGTTGTATATTGGTTTTGGGTCGCCGTCCTATTTTAAAATTTAAAACCCATACACTTCAAATCCTAGCTCCGCCTCTGGCCGCCGTCATTGTTCAGTGCCACCATGCCAACCGTCAGCGTTGGAAGAGACCGTCTGTACGAAGCCCTAGGCTGTACTTATAGTAAGTTTTCTCTTTCTCTCTCTCCAACTTTTGCCCTTTCCCACGCTATCAAAATTGTGGCGTTCAAGTACCATCTAATTGAACTCATTTTTATGTGAATTTTGCAGCCTATGAAGAATTTGATGAATTGTGCTTTAAGTTCGGTATCGAGCTCGAGGAGGCTGTAAGCACCACCAAATTCCGCTTATTATCATTTTTTATATTTGAAAATCTAACTGAATTATTATACTTGTTCCTTTTTGATGAACTCCCCCTGTCCTGTTTGATAACTACGTTACTATTTGGGAATCAAAATCTTAGAATGTTTTTGCAAAATATTTTTTGATCAAGTAAATTGTATTAATAAAAAGGGAGAGAATTCCCGTATACAGGAAGTATACCAAAAAGTAGAGAATCATATTAAAGGATCAATATCTTTTTCCAAAATATTATATAAATATTTTAACAATTTTAGAAAAATTGTTATTTAGTAGTAATATTTTTTATAGTTCCCAAATATGTATTATTTTTTTTGATAACCAAGAAATTTCCCGGGGCAAATGGCTCTAGGTTAGTGCCACACGGTTCTATACTCAATGGATAGTGGGCCAGCTCCTCTACCCTTCTCCACTTAAATTAACATCCCAAACAAACTTGATAAAAAAATAATATACCAAACAAACTTAATCTATCAAAAAATAATATCCCAAACAAACTTACTCGATAAAAAAATAATATCCCAAATATGTAGATTTTTGCTTTCAAAAAGTTGTGAATTGAGCAACTTTTATGCTTTTATACTCTGGGTTGGTAACATTTATGGGGATGGGAGGAGTAATTTGTATAATCGTTGCTTTCGTTCCGGCCTTCTGATTACAATACTCATTTTTAGTTTTGTATCTTTGTATTTTTGCTTCGATTTTCCTATTGGTGTGCTTGCTGCTGCCCTTCCTTTTATCTTTTTTTAAGCCGAAAGTCTTCTGGAAACCTCTCTGCCTTCTTAAAGGTAGGAGTAAGGTCTGCATACATACTACCCTCCCCAGACCCCACTTTGTGATTACACTGGGTCTGTTGGGTATGTTGTTGTTGTTGTATGTGTACTTCTATTTAGCAAGTTTACTTCATCCAATCATTGGTTGTCAGTTTCCTACTGAGTTTATGCATGTGTGAAAAAAAATGTAGACAACAGAAAAGGCAATGCAAAGAAAAGAGAAGCATCTGGAGGAAGAGGCGACTGAAGATGATGGAGAGATTATATACAAAATTGAAGTTCCAGCAAACAGGTGGTCCTTTGTGCTTTTCATAATTAGATTGCAGAATGAATTTTCGTGAATTCGTAGAAAATCTTGGGGTTTTTGATTATGCTTTGAATATTTGGAAATAAGTATAACTGATTTTCTGTGGTGGCTTACTAGCATTTGCGCTTAATTCTGTTTAGTGGAGTGGGATTGTTTGAAATTTTAATTATTCATTATTTGAAGCATAACAGCGGTGCTGTTAATTCGGCACTGGCAGTGTAATATGTTTTCATTCAAATTGGTATTGCAGATATGATTTGCTTTGTCTTGAAGGGCTAGCTCAAGCTCTCCGAATATTTGGTGGGCTTGATCCGATCCCTACATATAAGGTGGCAAATATTGGTAAAGAATCTATGCTTGAAATGCGTGTCGGAAAAGAGGTACGACTTGATAAAGCTATTTTTTTGGTTAAGTTTTTGTCCACCACTAAATGTGCGGTAAAGAAACTAAAATGGTTATAAAGAATTTTATTATGCATTAACAATTGTCATTTCCTGTTTAGACATCCAAGATCCGCCCATATGTTGTGTGCGCTGTCTTAAGAGGTGTAACATTTGACGAGGCTAGGTACAATAGCTTCATTGATCTACAAGATAAGCTGCATCAGAACATTTGCAGGTAGTACTATACTATAAATAGCAGTTTGAAATTCCTATTTACCTTTTCTTTTTCAACTGAAATTACTATTTACCTTTTCTTTTTCAACTGAAATTCCTATTTACTTCTTTTAGTTGCTATGGTTTCTGTTAGTCCTGCGTGATGTTAAAATTTTCTTGGTGACACCTTGAAGTAGTGGTCGATTACTTAGGGGTGGAATTAATTCTTATACTTTTTTATCTTTTTGTTTCTCGGCTGTAAACTTACCGTAAAAATTTGTAGTTATGCCATTAGCTCTCATAAGGAAAACAGTGAGTAGATAACTTGCATTGGTTTTCCTGAACTTACCATGCATGTATAATGCTTCTGTAAATGGGTTGGATACAAGAAATTATTTAGAAACCGTAGCTTGTTCAGCAAATGAGACTGGAAGTTTATAGATAAGCTATGATATGAAAGGGTTACTCTAATTATGCGCATTAGCTTATTTGTCGCAAAAAAATAAATGGGGGTATGTTCTCAAGGTCTTTTAGAGCTTATGAGGGATAAGAAATACAATATATTTCACCTCGATGAGAGCATAAGTCTTTTTCTGGGATAGACATAAAGCATGTGTCTTCTCTTGTACGAACAATGCACCATTTATTTTCTAATATTTTGAAGACCAATTTTACATGCCAACATGACTTAGGATGTACCCATTATGAGAACTTCTTGGTGGTAGAGAAGGGTACGTTTTGATACTGCCCTCTCTATGCTATATCAATGCACAACAATTAGAAGCTTTTATTGTTTGTTGAAGTGAGTAAGAGCTCACAGTTTTTTGTTGTTGGTTAAACTGTAAAATAAGGAAGAGCTCACAGTTATACTAGCATAAGAGCAGTTATAATAACACAATACGTCCTTAAAAAAAAAACTCTGTCACAGGCAAATAGTCTGGTATTCATTGTAGAAAGTTATTGTATCAAAAAGTTCTGAGCGCCTGTTAAAGGTGGAAGGGTAAGGTGACCTTCGAAATGTTTGCAAGTTTGGGTAAAACTTGTCTTCAGATCTATTTGTAAAATATGTAAAGATAGAAAGCAGGGGGTATCTTTTAATTCTTGAATTTTGGGGAAACTTGTGTATCGATGGATGCAAAGACTTACATGCTGAGGAGAAAGTGCGCAAATAGTGTAAAAAGTAGCTGGATTCTATTTAATGCTTAAAGAGGCATCCAGAGAACAGAAATTATTCTCTATTTCTTTCCTTTTCATTTCTACTTTTGGGATGGGGATGTGGGCGGGCTGTATTTTTTGTTTCACTTCCGTTAGGTGTAGAGGATCATTGACCTTAACTATCCCTTCATTTGTTTATCTCAACTGGTACACTGTGTATCTTTCCCTCCAAGTTTTCGTACTGACGTGATCTTTAGTAGAAGTGCCATGAATCGTGACTTTTGCTTTTTATTCCTTCTCTCTTTGGGTATGAATAAAGATAAGATTTTAGAAGAATTCTCTATCACATAATGTGTTATTATTTTGATTCAGATGGTGTTTGGGTCAGCTTGCGCGCACATTGACCATTCCATCGGTGCATGCTATCTCCCTCTAGCACATGCACCAGATGACTCCACCTAAAGATAACTCCACCTAAAGTCTATGCTGGGATTGAACCCTGGTCTCCCATGTTTTAATCCACTTCATTGACCACTAGGCCACACCCTAGCGTGGTGATGGTGATGGTGGTGGTGCTGCTTATTATTATTAATATTATTATTGACCTCCAGGCCACAACCTTATGGGTTGTCAATTTTGAACTTTGGCCAACCCGTATGGGTTGTCAATATTGAACTTTTTCCCTTAGCAGTATCCATACAAAACTATTATGAATCGTTCCTGAATTATATTGTGGGGAATCACATCGTTATTATCTTTAAAAATCTTGCATATGTTTTCTCCTGCTTACGCTTAGGTCCTTGTTGTTTATTTTGCTTTTCCCAGGCGAAGAACCTTGGTGGCAATTGGTACCCATGACCTAGATACAATTGAAGGACCTTTCACATATGAGGTATATGCCAGTTGGTATACTTAATTCAAAGTTTTCCATGTATTACTAGCTCTAAAATTAGAGTGACAGCCTGATTTTTCCTTGTAAATCTGATTTTCATGTACTGTGTCCTTTTCCCTAAGTAGTTTCTGATTGGATACTGAAACCTTTTGCCCCTCTAATTTCAGGCTTTGCCCCCTTCGGATATTAATTTTGTGCCATTAAAGCAGGTTAGTGGTTTTATTTTGGCAGTTGGCCTAGGTTATGTTGGTGTTAATGCTGATATTGAAAGTGGCTGTTTTTCCAGACCAGAAACTTCAGAGCTGATGAGCTGATGGAATTTTACAAAGTGAGTTGCAACTTAAGCTTTTATTCTTAGTCTGATTATTATTGTTTCTTGTTTAGGTGTTATTTTGAAGATTTACTGAAGTTAATTTTATGCTTTAAACAACATCTCTAACACATTGCTGCCCTGAATTTATAGTCGGATTTGAAGTTGAAGAAGTTTCTGCACATAATCGAGAATTCACCAGTGTACCCTGTTATATATGATTGTAAAAGGTATCCAGTTTACAAATGAGCCTTCTGGTCTGGAGCTATCTTACTGCATTTATTTACTTCGCTGCATGCCAGTTGACCTCTTTGCTTACAGTTCATGATAAGAGTTTGTGGCTTGAAAATAGTAAGAGTAATTAATTTTTTTGTACCCTGTTATATATGATTGTAAAAGGTATCCAGTTTACAAATGAGCCTTCTGGTCTGGAGCTATCTTACTGCATTTATTTACTTCGCTGCATGCCAGTTGACCTCTTTGCTTACAGTTCATGATAAGAGTTTATGGCTTGAAAATAGTAAGAGTAATTAATTTTTTTGTGGGTCTTGAGACTTCTTTACTCCAATAGTTATATAGTTTCTTGTGTACTCCCTCCGCGTCAATTTATGTGACATAGTTTGGCTCGGCGCGGAGGTTAAGGAAAAAAGAAAGACTTCTTAAACTCGTGGTTTTAAAAGCTTAAAGGTAAAAGCTATTGTGGGGCCTTCAATTTGTGTGGCTGTAAAAGCTTCTCGTTAAGGGTAATATAGGTAAAATGAAAAATTTTGTTTTTCAAATATAGAAATGTTTCATTTGAGCTGTCAGATTCTTCTCTCTTGTAATCTTTGCATCTTCTGGATGCTTTTAATGATATTTCGCTTACTTCATTAGTTTTTTTATTAGAAATGTGTCATTATTTTTGGAACGGATAAGGAAAGTGTGTCGCATAAATTGAAATGGAGGGAGTACTATATTTTGTTTGCACATTCTGAATGGGATAGCTATTGACAAACTATTCAATAGAACTCGAGAAACTATTAGGTAGACTGTATGGAGTCTGTCAGCACTCATTTTTTAGTTGGATATATCCTAGGCAGATTATTTTGTCTGAGACAGCTATTAATAGCTGTTTGGAATCTGATAAAATCGTCTATGGGAAACAACCTCTTTACCTACATTAGGTAGGGGTAAGGTCTGCATGCAGACTACCCTTCCCAGATCCCACCTGTTGGAAATATTGGGTCTGTTGTTGTTGTTGTTGTTAATCTTATAAAATCGGTATGTTTACTTATCAAAGAAAGAAATACTTGAGATGCTTAGCTGTTATGAGAAGTGCTCAATACCTGAATGCATGCGAAGGAACCATTATCTTTCTGCAACTCATTAATCTCTCTCTGTCTGTCTGTTCTGCAGGACTGTTTTGTCTTTGCCCCCCATTATCAACGGTGCACATTCGGCCATTACATTGAAAACAAAGAACGTGTTTATAGAATGTACAGCCACAGATTTGACGAAGGCCAATGTTGTTTTGAACACAATGGTAGGAATAGAAGAAGCTGAGGGGCTCTTTTTCTTTTCCTCCTTCAGTTTGCTGGGTGTCGGAATAATTAAATATTATCTGCAGGTAACTATGTTTTCAGTGTACTGTGAGCGGAAGTTTGAAGTTGAACCAGTTAAAGTAACATATCCTGATGGAAAATCATTTGTTTATCCTGATCTCTCAATCTACAATATGAATGTGCCTTTGTCCTACATCACTGGCATCATTGGAGTTCAATTGCCAGAGAATGAGGTATTATAGAGTTTTGCCTTCCATTTTTTCTTCTTATCTCATATACACAAGTTTCTGTCATTTTATCTTCTTATCTTCATGAGAATCATGACAATTATGATGTTGGTCACAAATGTTCTGCAATTTCCAATATATGAGATGTTCAGAATTCAGCTGACAGAAACCTGTGTGCTATGGTGACTATACCAACTCCACATGGTTGCATAGACATTAGTGTGAGTGGTGGATGTCGTTACAATATCTGGGGATTTTGATTGGTCTATAGTATAACTTATGCCTTATGGGAAAATAGGACATCCCTAAAATGCATCATATACAATGATAATTGATTTTTTTTAGTACTTCCATGTTTGTCTTGAAGCACTGAGTGTCTACTCCCTTCCATCAGATTGATGGAAACTAAGATACCACTCACCGTACTAGGACATCTTTCTATTAGCTGCCACTAGATGCGATTTTTCGAAAAATTCTGTAGCTTGGCTTATTTGGAAGGGAATTGTGAATAACTATATGTACATTTGGATGAAACTGATTTGAAGTTGATTCATTTGCAGACAAATTTTGCTTCACATAAGTGTTTGATTTAAAGAATATATAGTTTTTTTTTTTGAAAAGGTAATATGTTTGTATTGATTATAAAAGTGGTTACACAAATGGTGTAACCAACTAGTAATTACAAAGGGGGAAAACCAGAAGAGAGGCCTAGAACTCTATTAGACTCACAATTGGTCTAAAACATCAAAAATATTCTCACTCTCTTCTAGGTATTCCTGTTTACACCAAAAATAAAAGAGCATTAAGCAGTTCATCTTCAGTTTTTGTATTGAGCTATGGTTGTCCTCAAAACATCTTTGGTTCCTTTCTTTCCATACTGTCCCCCATATACAAGCCAGGACAATCTTCCATCTCTCCTTCTGGATGGAATGTTCCCCATCTCTTTTCCACCTAGTTAGAACTTCCTTGATCTTCCTTGGCATAACCCACCAGATCCCCCTCAGCTTGATGGATATCTTCCATAGTTGATTAGTAACACTATAGTGTAAAAAATCTCCTCGTGGGCTTCACACAGGTGACATTTGGACCCCAACTGATAACCTCTCTCGATGAGATTATCTTGTATCAGGACTGCTTCTCTTGCTAATAACCAAGTAAAACATGCAACTTTGTGGGGAATTCTAACTTTCCAGTTCAACTTCCATGGCCAACATCCAATCTGATTGTTAGACTGGTTGAAAGCTTTGTATGCAGATCTGACAGTAAACATGTCCTCTTTTCCCCCTTTCCACTGCATCTTATCCTCAGAATTTGAAGTCCCTTTGAATTGTTCTAAGGTGCTATAAAATTCTGACATCCTTTGAATTTCCCAATCATTTAGGAGTCTTCTGAAGGTGAGATTCCATCCTTGACCTGTCCACAGTTCTCCCACATAAGAAACTTGTTGTTGATTCATGTTGTAAATGTCTGGAAACAACTGCTTCAAGGTTCTTTGTCCGAGCCATATGTCTTCCCAGAAAGAGATCTTCATACCATTGCCCACTTTAAGACTAGACTTACTACATAACTTTGGCCATTGGTTTCTGATGGATCTCCACAGGCTATAACCCTATAAGGAGTACTCACCGACTTGGTTGTCCAGCTACCTTCCTTCCATACCTTACTTCAATTACATTCTTCCACAAAGATTGTTCTGTTGTAGCAAACCTCCATAGCCATTTCATCATCGAACTTTGATTTTGCAGTTTAGATTCCTGATCCCCATACCCCCTTCCTTTTTGCTTGTTGTGAGAACATCCCATCTGACTAAGTGGATCTTGTTCTTCTCACCGGCTCCTTGCCATAGGAAATTTCTTCTCAGAGCATCAAGTCTTTTTGCTACATTTGCAGGCATAGGAAACAGAGACATCATATAGGTTGGCAGAGCACTATTGAGTAGTGTAAGTCTCCCTCCCAGTGATGGGTATTGACTCTTCCAGTTGACCAACTTCTTTTCACACTTCTCAATTACACCATTTCAGATCCCTTTTGATTTGCTTTTTGCTGCAAGAGGCATTCCCAGATAAATTGTTGGCAAAGTTCCTATACTCCCTCCCAGAATATTCACTAAGCTATGAATCTCCATTACTTCGTTAACCGGATAGATGAAGCTCTTATTCCAGTTAATGTGTAATCCAGAAATAGCTTCAAAAAGAATGAAAATCACTCTCAGAAATAGCACCTGATCTCTAACAGCATCACAAAATACCAGGGTATCATCTGCATATAGTAAATGGGAGACTTCCAGTGACTCTGGTTCTCTAGAATTTACCCTGAAGCCCTTGATCCAGTTGTTAGCTTTGGCAGATTTGAACAGACTGTTTAAACCTTCCATTGCCCACTTGAATAGAAAGGGGGATATAGGTCCCCCTGCCTCAAACCTCTCTGTGATGAAAAGAAACCAGCAGGTGATCCATTTATCAAAATTGAGAATTTCACAGTACTTATGCAAACCTTGATCCACTTGATCCATTTCTCATCAAAACCCATCTTCAGTATGATTCCCAGCAGAAATTCCCAGTTCAGGTGGTCATAAACCTTTTCAATGTCTAGCTTACACAAAATGCATGGTTCTTTGCTCCTCATTCTGACATCAACACACTCATTTGCTATCAGAATAGCATCCATGATTTGCCTTCCTTTGATAAAGGCCATCTGTTGGGTATCCACCAGTTTTCCAATAGCTTTTTTGAGCCTTTCTGCCAGGATCTTTGATATTATTTTGTAGAAACTTCCTATCAAACTAATAAGTCTGAAATCTTTTAATTCTTTGGCTCCAACTTTATTTGGAATCAAAGTAACCAAGGTTGCATTAAAACTCTTTTCAAAGGTCCCATTTTCATGAAAATTTTGAACAACAGCAATCACCTCTGATCCTATCACTTCCCAGCATTGGATGTAGAAAGCCATTGTATAATCATCTGGGTCCGGAGCTTTGTCCCCTGCACATGCTTTTACACACTCCCATATTTCCTGTGGTTCAATAGGACTCAGTAGCATCTGGTTGTCTTCTGGATTAAAGGTGGGGCAGTCCCTAAGGTTGCACTGTGGTCGCCAAGTGTCAGTCTCAGTATATAGGTGCTGATAAAAGGCCACTATCTCTCTCTTAATACCTGCAGAGTTCTCCACTGTTTCACCATTTACTTGTAACTTGTCAATGTTGTATCTTTTGTGGGCATTGGCAGTTCTGTGAAAGAATTTTGTATTTCTGTCCCCTTCCTTCAACCATACTGCTCTGGACCTTTGCCTCCAAGCTATCTCTTCCTTCCTGGCATTTTCCTCAAATTCTATCAATAGGGTTGCTTTTTTGAGTTTCTCTTCACCATTCAGAGTCCTCACTTCTTGTGTCTCCTCCAGTTCAGCCAGTTGGCCCAGTACACTCAATTTCTGCATTTTCAGATTGCCTTGAGCTGATTTGCTCCATTCTTTGAGTTTCCCTTTCAGAACTTTCAACTTGAAAGCTAGGATAAAATCAGGACTGCCTTCACATGAGAAATATATAGTTTTGGGGAACCACTAATTTGCTTTAACAGTCAAATTGTTTAGTATTGTGGTGAAATAGGTCCAAATAGAAGGATGGATATAGGGGATTCATATTAACCAACCCAACTAGGTTTTTTGGGTTGAGGCGTTCTCCCCTTGGACCGACTACAACAAGCTCGCGACCGGAGGAACTACATATAAGTTGACATGAGTTGCAGCTCCTCTTGCTAACATTTAAACATATTCTTGGTCGTCCTTAATGGAATTGAGATTTCCACAATTTGATTGTCTTTTAAAAATTGAGTCAGATAACCAGAATATATGGAGTTACCTTTTTTTACTAGTCAATGTACATGTGAACATTGGAGTCATCAATCTATGAGCTTGTCCTCCCCAAAGTTTAGAATAAATAAATCCAAATGCTGCTTGAAATATTTTGGTAGTGGTATAGGTTAAGGGGGATTAGAGTGGTGAATAATGATTGGATTCATGTTTGGTACCAAGGGGGGAGCACTCCAAAAGTTTATATGGGCTCCAAAACTTTATAATATCTGAAGAGGATGCCAAAAATAACTCGGAAACTATTCGAGTTACTCTCAAATCCCTACAGATAACTACAAAAACTTCACTGTTTTTGAAAGGCATAAGAATGCCATTAAAGCTTGGACTCAGGAGAAAAATTCATCAACATGAAAAGATGCAAAAATAGCATTTAAGTTTCAAATTAGAGGCACATTGTCTTATGAGTAGTCATTAGTAGCAAAAATGCTCCCAGGCACGCTTCCCGAAATCCTTCTTTCTTCTTCTTCCTAAGATTCCACCACCCCCACCAAGAGCCAAGCTCCCCGCGATCAAACCCCAGTGAAGACCACCGGCACCAGAGTTCTCACGCGCCCTCACGCGCGGTCAATGCGCCGGATTTTCCGGCGAGATCCAGCCACGCGCCGGCGCGTGTGGCATTTTTCGGCGACTTTTTCAAACTTTTTTCTTCAGACAGCCTGTTCTCGAGGCTTTTCCGAGCCTTCCCGTCCCAGTTTCACCAAAATCCGACGACCTTTTCTTTTTTCGGCCATTAAACACCAGATTCGGGTGTCTGTTTCCATTGATCAGTACCAGAAAACTTCCTTCACCTCCTATATTCTATTTTCACCCACTGTGACAACTGATCTTTCCAACCTTTGAGGTTTTTCCGGCCAGATCTCACCTCCTCTTCTTTTGGGACAGCCGCACCTTGTATATGATGGATTCTACCGAGAGAAACTCTTACTTCTCTCTAGAATCTAGAAAGCTGGAAAACATGTCTTTCATCAAAGCTGCTTCTTGGCCTGCCCTAGAACTTGGAGGAAGATGCCATCGAAAGCTTGAAGTAGGGCAGGAGCCGCACTTCTCGCTGTCTGAGGAGCACACTCTCAGTCACAAGGGCTTCTTGAAATCTTGTCTGATTGGGTCTTTCACCAAATGGGTTGGCTCTCCAGAGGTTGTTAGGAACTGGGCAGCAGAGGCATGGAACGTCGAGGACGGGCTGAAGATATTGCTACTGGGGGACACACAATACCTCTTTCTTTTTGTCGACAAGTCTCAAGCTTCAGAAATTGAAACAGGTGGTTCGATGGGAACTTCTTAAAGCTAGACAGATGGTGGAGCATGATAGGTGTCTAGACCCTCGTTTCACCAGCGAATCATTGGTGGTAAACATGGTGGGTCTCCCGGTGCATCTTTGGTGTCTTGACTTATTCAAGAAGATTGGGGAAATCTGTGGGGGGTTTATTGATGTTGCTTGCAGCTTACACGATCTATTGCGAGTGGGGATTGTGATGAGGAAAGGAGGCAGAATCCCTGTCTCCGTTGTGGTGGAAGATGGCTACTTGAGTTATAGGGTTTGGTTGAGCCCTGAATTTTGCCCTATTTTTTTGCCTGAGATAGTGGCGGAAGAAAAGGGAAGATCAAATAGAAGAGAGGGGAGGGAAATTAAGTCTCCGAGGGAAGGGGAAGGGAGGGCTTACCGGATCAGTAGACTAAGCCGGAATCAGACGTTAGATCAAGAAGAGACGGGAGGTTTGACTTTGGGAGAAGAAGACAAAATTTCAATAGGAGGAAAAGACGTGAATGGGTTAGTGATGTGGGCTGGAAAGGCAGAATGTGACGGTCCTCTTCTAATTATATTAGGGCCAGGCATGACTTCAGCAAGTGTAGGCCTGGGCCTCCTCACATGTGCCCAACAACTTTTCCCAATTCTATTAGAATTGATCCTAAGGGGCCCAAATTATATCAAGCTGCGTCTGATAAGGCTCCTAAGCATATGTGAACAGTTGTTCTTCCTTCTTCAACCAATGTTGCTTCACTCAATAGCATTTCTTCACTGAGCTCTAGTGACCTGCGCCCCTCTTCTATGGCCGCTGCTTCAGGGGCAACACCGGCTATAGATGGTGTTGTTATTCCACGGCCTCCTGCCTAGATGGACCCAGCTCGATCGCCCCTTCATCTGCTCCTGGGCTTAGTTGTGTTGAGGCTACACTTCAAGCCTCTTCTTCTTCTGGGAAGATTATTGAGCACGCCCCAACTGATGTTAGTATCGGACCAGTATTACCAGTTAAGATGCCGCCAATGGTTCCATGCTCTCCTCCTTCCTGCTACCCTACTGGTGCTTCTATAGCAGCGGGGTGCTAATTTCGGCACCTAAAGTTCCTATTGCTAGCAATGCTATGGTCTTGTATTCCTCCGGTAGGAGCAAGGAAAGGGTACATATAGAAGGCGCCTGTCCAATTTCGTCACGGATTGGAGGAGGGGATATGTCTTTCTGGATGGAGGATAAACTATTAAACTTTTGGAAGTTTCTAGGTGTTTCTTTTGAAGGGAAGGAAGATAGGGTGTTAGAACTGTCGAGGGAGATTGAGCATCAATCTTTTTATGATGGTGCAGGGAGGGAGTTGGGTCATGGTGTTAAGCAAAATAATTTAGGGGATGTAGTGGTGTACCAGAGAAGGGGCCGGGTGTGTGAAAGGGAGGAAGGGAGCTTGGCTACAGGGGGTGGGGAGAAGGGGGATATTGTTAGTTATGGAAGTTAAAAATCTTACATGGAATGTGAGGGGGATGAATGACCCAAACAAAAGGGCCATCATCAAAGTGGGAGTTAGAGAGTGGGGTGCTAACCTAGTTTGTTTTCGGGAGACAAAAATGGAAGTTTTGTCGGATGTGATTGTGAGGAGTGTCTGGGGAGATAGTTGGGTAAAATATGACTGGGTTCCAACAGTGGGAAGCTTGGAGGTAAAGGAGATTAAGAAGAGAGTTTTTTCTTTAGCAGCTCTTGTCAAAGATAGAGTGAGTGGGGTGGAGTGGGGATTGGGGGGAGTGTACGGACCGGTAGGAGAAGGATTCAAGATGTTTTTCTGGGAGGAACTGGCCAATATGATGGGAGAATGGGACATCCCATAGGTTCTAGGGGGAGACTTTAACACTATTAGATTCCCGGAGGAGAGATTAGGGTGTAGTCTGATTTCGAGGGCTATGGAGGAGTTTTCTGACTTCATCAATGATCACTTTCTCATTGATCTTCCTCTGTCAAGGGAAAGGTTTACTTGGGCCAGGGCAGAGGATTCCAACTCAAGGTCTAGAATTGATAGATTTCTGATATCGCCCTCTTAGGATGAGCTGGTGCCGAATGTGCTGCAGATTCCTTTACCTAGGCTGACTTCGGATCATTTGCCTATCTTGCTAGATGGATGCAGAGGGAGGGGGGTGCGCTCCCTTCCGTTTCGAGAACATGTGGTTGAAGGTGCCAAGATTTGGTGACAAGGTGATACAATGGTGGACAAGCTACGGGGTATCAGGGATGCATGAATTGGGGGAACTAGAGAGAGGAATGGGCGAGGGAGTTAGATGAATCTGAGAAAGAGAGATTGGGGGAGGTTAAGAGGGAAATAGTCGAGTTAGCAATAGCTCAGGAGACTAGTTGCGGCAAAAATCGAGGGCGCTATGGTTAAAGGAGTGGGATTCGAATACCAAATTTTTTCACAGGGTGGCGGTTGCAAATCGAAGGAAAAACTTTATAGAGTCCTTAGTTGTAGATGGGGTGAGAATTGAGGGAGATGAGGGGGTAAAAAGGGCGATATTGGGGTTTTATGAGAACTTATATAAAGAGAAAGTTAGTTGGAGGCCGACTTTGGGGGAATAGAGTTCAACAATGTAGGGGACGGAGACAGTGAGTGGCTAGAAAGGGCTTTCAAGGAGGAGGAGGTGCACGAGGCTGTGTCGAGTTGTGCTGGTGATAAGGCCCCCGACCCTGATGGTTTCTCCTTGGCCTTCTTCCAGCTCTGTTGGGACACCATCAAGGGGGGTTGATGGAAGCCATTGAATACTTCCATGCGAATGGTGTTTTCGAGAGAAGTATCAATGCTTCTTTTATTACTATCGTGCCTAAGAAAGAAGGTGCATCTTGTATCAAAGAATACAAGCCTATTAGTCTCGTGGGGAGCACTTACAAGATTATTTCTAAAGTGCTTTCCAACAGACTAAAGAAGGTTCTTAACGTGTCTGTTTCGTCCTGCCAGAATGCATTTGTGGAAGGTAGGCAGATCCTGGATGCCGCTTTGGTGGCAAATGAACTTGTAGACTCCAGAAGGAAAAATAGAGATCCCGGCTTACTATGCAAGTTGGACCTTGAGAAGCCTTTCGACCATGTCAATTGGGAGTTCCTGGATTTCATTATGATGCGGATGGGGTTTGGGGCAAGATGGAGGGGATGGATCAAGTTCTGCATTTCCTCAGTCAGATTCTCTGTCCTGGTTAATGGTGGCCCATGTGGTTTCTTTGGCAGCTTCGGGGGTCTCAGGCAAGGTGACCCCCTATCCCCCATGCTATTCATTCTAGTGATGGATGCTCTGAGTAAAATGATAGATCGTGCGGCGGGCGGAGGCTTCTTGAGAGGATTCTCAGCTCCAATCGGGGTGCCCAGTGCCCGAAGAGTCTTTCATTTGCTTTTTGCAGATGACACCCGTTTTCTGTGATGCCGATATGGATCAGTTGACCTACTTGAAGCAGGTCCTGCAATGGTTTCAGATAGTATCAGGTCTCAAAATTAACTTCGGCAAGTGTGAGATTTTTCCGGTGGGTGAGGTTGCTAACATTGATGCTTTGTCTTATGTTCTCAGATGCAAGGTGGGTTCCCTACCCACTACTTACCTGGGTCTCCTATTGGGCGCTTCGCATAAGGATACTACTGTTTGGAATCCAGGATTGAAAAAAGATTAGCAGGCTGACAGAAACGGTACTTGTCAAAAGGCGGTAAGAAAGTGCTTATCAAAAGCACTTTATCGAGTATGCCCACCTATTACTTGTCCCTATTGCAAGCTCCTGTGAGCATCACAGAAAAACTGGAGCGGCTTTAAAGGAATTTTCTTTGGGATGCGGCGGATGGAACTTGAAAGTCACCTCCCCAAAGAAGTGGGGTGGACTTGGTGTAAAAGATCTTAGGGTATTCAATAGAGCTTTGTTGGGGAAACGGCTGTGGAGATTCGGGGTAGAAGAGCATGCTCTATGGAGGGAGGTCATAGTAGAAAAGTACGATTCCATGAGAGGGGGTTGGAGGACCAAGGCAATCACAACACCTTTTGGGTGTGGCATGTGGACGAGCATCATGAAGAATTGGGAATCCTTCAGTGGCAACATTACTTACAGGGTGGGAGATGGAAGGAGAATCAACTTTTGGAATCATAGGTGGTGTGGAGAGGATACTCAGAGGGTCTCCTTCACCCACGTTTTCAAAGTTTCAAACCAGAAGGAATTGATGGTCCAACAGATTCGTAAGGAGCATGAAGGGGGTAGTATGAGACCTCTCATTTAGATGGAACATGCAAGATTGGAGATTGCAGAGCTCCAAGATTTATTGACACTGCTATATGGGCAAGACAAGCCCCAACCATTTTGTGATTCTTGGAGATGCGGTTTGCGTGGCAATGGTTTGTTCACCGTAAAGTCCTTTTACCAGAGTATGTTGGTGAGAGAGGAGGCCTCTTTTCCATACTCCTCGATCTGGATTCCTAAGGCGCCCACGAAGGTGTGCTTTTTTGCATGGCTAGCGGCGAGGGGAATGATTTTGACTGTTGAGAATCTGCGAAAGAGAGGAATTACACTTGTTACTTGGTGCTACATGTGTAAAAGCTCAGGGGAAGAAGTTGATCATCTTTTGTTGCATTGCCCTGTGTCCTCGGCTTTGTGGAGGGCAATCCTGATCCTTTTTGGTGTTCAATGGGTGATGCCAAGCACTGTAAAAAAAATGTTATATAGCTGAGCCGGTTTCCGTAGAAGAAGAAAGCAAAAGGCGTGGAAGTTCGTCCCGTTAGCTCTCATGTGGATAGTTTGGGGGGAGAGAAATAGGAGAGCTTTTGAGGGGATTGAGTCCCCTTTTTCACATCTTAAGAATAGTCTTTTATCTTTGATCACTTTTTGGTACACTCATATAGCCCCTACTTGTATAGAAGATTGGGCGTCTTTTGTAGAGAATCATGTTCTGATGTAAATTCTCTACTTTTTGGTATACTTCCTGTATACGGGAGTTCTCTCCCTTTTGATTAATACAATTTACCTTATCAAAAAATTTCAAAAAGAAGAGAAGAAATGAAAAACAAATTGAGTAGCCGAGTCGCCAAGCCTAATCAAGAAAGCTTTTTTAAGTTTGTTGTTTTTTTTTAATTACTTTTCCATGTCTTAAATGTGCTGAAAGTAGCATCAAATGAGAGGCTGCGGTATGATTCTGATTCGCTGGTTAGTGTTCAGAAATCACATGTACTCATGGTACATTTATTGACTTTTATAACACGTCCTTTCTTGGTTCCCCTGTTATATACCTTGAACGAGAAGAGCATTTCAGAACTTCCAGTATATTGTTTAACTGCTCTTCAGAAATTTGTGGCAGTAGTTGTTTGTCCCTTTTTGCTTTTATGTGAAAGCATTATTAGAACTTGGACCTGTGTTGCCTTTTCTGTTTTACTAGTTTCTTGAGTTGCACGTGTATATCGAGTCTTGTGGTACTTAATTTTGTATGATAATATCATCATTTTTATTAAAAGAATAAAGTGTATGTGTGAATGATCAAATTGGAATGGTTATTCCTTTGTCGAGGACAAAATAATTGAATCGTCTAAACCTACCAAGATGAACAATCAACAAGCATACCTATATTTTACAAGTTGCATAAATTACATTATATTTCATCTATATAGGACATAAAATGAACACTTGCATGAGCTTGTGTTCTAATAACTTAATCTTTTATTTTTAACTATTATCTCTCTTATTCGACTTCGTCCTTTTACAATGTCTGGTTTTACTGTTACTATAATACAAACTACATCTGAAAAGCATGAGACTAAAATAAGTGAGTAAACATGTACAAATATAATTCATACATTCCTATATAAAAATATTACCAAAGATAGTGCCGTCACATAAATTTGTGCAAATTATAAATGTGGATCATCGTATAGTGACTTGTTTGTTGATGTCAAGATGATTGTATATCATATAAACATAAGAAGATGAGACCATCAAAGTTTAATTAGATAAACATGACTCTTTACTTATTTTTATTTTATAAGGTACAAACTGTAATGAAGCGTATCTTAACTGATACTGCTTTATAGACGATACTCTTGGCATATGTTCATTTCATCTATTTTGATTGCTCTGTCATGACCCGGACTCTTTGTTGACATTGATATCCTCTTGAAAGTGTAACGTAAAATTGGCCATGTGCGAAAACATATTGTGGTAGATACATTAGAAATTGTTTGACCATATATTTTTTTATCATCATTGCAAAATATAAACGTACAGTAAATTATTTTTGAACGAATTTAAAAGATATCCTTCATTTTTGGGGTTGGGGGTGGGTGGGTTGAGAGAGGGAGATCTTTGAATTTTAAGGATAAAAGTATGCTTGGTGGCAGATGGACCCGCTATAATTTTTGCATGTATGACATTGGCCGGTTTAACATCATTCATTTTTTTAAAAGCTCACCATCTTTTCGTCAAAATTCTGCATGATAAAGTAACATTTACATTGATTACATCGATATTTTAAGATTACAAATTGCATAAATTTCATTAACTTACCCTAGTAGGTCAATGATTAATTTTTATTAAAATTTGTTTGAT
Source organism: Nicotiana knightiana (assembly GCA_005239525.1). Taxonomy (NCBI): domain Eukaryota; kingdom Viridiplantae; phylum Streptophyta; class Magnoliopsida; order Solanales; family Solanaceae; genus Nicotiana; species Nicotiana knightiana. The sequence continues at coordinate 65,248 of ML380411.1, read as the reverse complement.
TTTAACTTACCTTTCATTTGTAACTATTATCTCTATTATCTTGCTTCGTCCTTCTCTAATAAGTGGTTTCGCTGTTACTAACATGCAAACTGCGTGACACACACGTTATATTATATTTACTTTGCTAACATAAACTCAAGAATTGAAAAATGGTATTGCTATCAATAAACAAATAAGGACAATTATTAAGCCACAACTCTTGGGGATAATTTCAAAATTTTATAAAGTTTTTCCATTTTCTTCAAGGAATATAAAAAGGAGAAAAATGTTCATGAAAACCTACCTTGCAAGAAGATTTCGTATCAAAAGGAGATATGAACCAAAATCATGGACTTTTTTATTTTAAATTTCAGTAACCTCTCATTTATGTTATTTTCTTATTTTGTATTTTAAGTTATATGCCTGCATAAAATGAAAAGTTCGCTGTTAGACAAGGTTGTAAAGAGTCTCTAGCTTCACTAATATGAAGGATCATATCTTTTCAAATAAATTTAGTGTATTATTTAAATTTTGATGTTTTATTTAAATTCTTGGTATAAGTTGGGTATTTAAGTTATTTAGAAGGATATTTAAGTAATTCAACTTTTTAGTTAAGAGCTTCCCACTTTTATAATAATAATATAGATAGATAGATAGATTATCCTATGGTAGGAAATAGAAGATTGAATTTTTTCGTTAGACTCTAAACAGCTAAACAACATTTCAGGTGGCTAGTTTGTTGCATAAAATGCAATTGCGTGCAGTGGACTCTGTCTCAGAAAATGCAGAAGTCAAGTTTGTCGTATCGGTACCTCCCACAAGAAGTGATGTCCTTCATCCTTGTGATGTAGCAGAGGTATTTGCTTTGATGCATTACTGCTTATAGTTACTATCCCACCATAGCTTTGCTGTTGTTCTTATATGGCTTCAAACTCTGTATTCTTTTCAAAAGGATGTTGCAATTGCTTATGGCTACAATGAGATCCCGAAGAGAAGACCTGCATCATTGAAGCCTTTACCTCTCAGTCAATTTAGTGATCTAATTCGGTCGGAGGTAATGTGTTTATACACCTCTGTGTTTGAGAGTTCATATTGTAGACACAGACTTGAAGCTGTCATGGGCATTTATTTGTTTTGCAGAAGGTAGCATCATTCTATTGTGTTTCTGTATAGTCTCTATTACATGTGATCTTTCATAAAATTATTTCTTCTCTTGATATTGCCTCTTACTTGAACGTGGTAATATATTTTTGGGACTTTTAGAGTTCGTTAAACAAACTTTAGCCTTATATCAAGTTCTAGCCAGGAAGGGGTGGGGAGGGAGTTTCAAAGTCTCAATATTAGTTCCAATGCTTTTTGTATTCTAGCTGGACTATTACCCCTTCCTGTGTTGCCTTCTTCGTTTATTTTCTTTTGATCAGGTACTTCCCTCTTCATTTGTTCTTTTCACAATTTGGTCTTCAATTAATTGCAGTCCTTTCATTTACATTTCTTCATGGTATGATGTTGTAGATAATTTATGCTTATTGGTGTTATGCTTTTTGTTTAAGCATTTCAAGATATAAATTTTGGTTTCCAGTACAAACTCTGTGCTGATGATTTGATTAATATATTGGATATGTCACCTTCCCAAAAAAAATGCTTATTGGTGTTATCTGATTAAACTGTATGATATTGGTGTTATCTGATTAAACTATATGAATAGTTCTTTAAATGCAGCTTCGTACTTAAGTATTCTTTGCCAGTCACATAATTTCTCTAAAAAACACTAACTTTTATTTTTTTGCCTCATGAAGTTGTCCTGTGTGTATGTATTCGATTGCGTCCCTGATTCACAAGTTATTGTTGATAATTTTCATCTAATTAATGTCTTTTCAATTTTAGATTGCAATGGCTGGTTATACGGAGGTCCTAACATGGATCTTGTGTTCCAAGAAAGAAATTTCTTCCATGTTGAACTGTGAAGAGGATAAGTCTGCTGTAATCATTGCTGATTCCCGTACATCTGAATTTGAGGTGAGTCTGTTCTGTCCCGAAAAAAGTTTAAGTTGTCAATCGACTCTTTGGTCCTCTGCCAGAAACCCCTTATGGCATGGTTTAATCAGTTAAATTAGGAAGAAGATTTAGCATTTTCACTTTGAATATTCTTCTTGATTAAAATAGAGTATTTTATTTCGAATCTTGTGCATGTGCAGTGAGATAAACACAAGATGTATTGAAAAGAGGCTGATTAAAACACATAAGTTTATGTCAGTTGTTCTATGAGGTGTCTTGGTGGGCTAAGATAACCTTCCCTCCCTCCAAATTGTGATTTAACTTTCGTTAATTTTTTATGAAGCGGTATTATAAATGGCATCAAGTAGATGCATAATAACGGAAGTACAGAAGTGAGAGTTTGTTACCTCTGTTACAATGAGGCCTATGCTAAGGATAAAGAGCTAATAGAGTCCAAAAGTTTGGCATGATAGTCTATGGAGGACAAACTATCCCAGCTACATAAATTTTAAAGACAACTAGCCTTAAGGTCGTGGTTTGGAGTTGATATTTCATCAAAACATTCTTCTATTCCTCTCATTCCAAACGCACCAAAAATACAAGCAGGAATCATTTTCTAGACTTGTTTGATGGATTTATCAACTTTCCAAGAGATCCAACTGATGTAGGCATCCTTGAGACTGTTAGGCATGACCCATCTTAAACCAAAACTGTGATAAACATGTTCCAAATCGGAAGCTACCTTTCGCTGATTTATTGGAAGCTCTTGGTGCTGCATTGCACATATACTCTGCTTCCCCCCCCTAAAAGTCCCACGTTAGCACTACAAAAGCTTTTTATAAGTTTACAGGTCCAGTGATCTCAAAAGATCTACTATAATCACGTGCCATTTACATGAACTGACCGCTTAAAAGATATAAAGTTGTAAGACAATTATCTTTTTGTAGTCTTGAATAAAGTTGTAAGCCTCTCTACCCCACAAGGTAGGGGTAAGGTCTGTGTACACATTATCCTCCCCAGACCCCATTCGATGGGACTTACGGGGTATGTTGTTGGTGTTCTTGTCTTGAATAAAGTTGTAAGACAATTATACTTCAAACTATGCAGCAGATGTGCCACTCCCTCATATGTATTATTCCTTCCTTTCCATATTTGTCACATAATGCTTAATAGGGTTGTGCCTCGGAAGTTGAAACATCCTAACTACCTTTGGGACTGGGCATCCTCCCCAACTAACGAGGCATTGGCTATTATTTTTCAGCGTCTTCTGTACTATCCCAAAAATGAAAGGAACATGTTCTGCAGCTCCCACGTCAACTCTCAATGTTCATAGTTTCTGGGACTTATCTGGCATCTATAGCACTGCATTTTTCCTCTTTCTTGGAGATGGTATTGCATGAGTATTGCCACACACGTGTCTTCCCCTGTTAAAAAAGAGAGAAAAAAAGATATACCTTTAGTGAACCCTTTGTATTTCAAATTGCACTCCATGGAGGGCTTTCAAAAATGAGTAAGGGATAGGGAGAGTGAGGCTCTTGAAACTAAATTAGACTAGAAAAAAACACTGGAATTAGCACCACAAACATGAGTGATTTTACCTCGAAGAGACAACAAAGCAGAAGGACAGCACTGTCTATATTTCAATCTCATTTTAACATCATGAATCACTGAGCCTCACTCCTCCCATGTTCTTGTAGAGGATGTTGTAGAGTTGACTGTGAACTTTTCATGCTTTTCTCTCCTTTCTTGATCACCTGATGAGGGTGTACAGTATAGTCTTGATAATAGATGTTTTTCCGCTTCCTATCCCAGTATTTGTATCTCATGAATTTGAAGTCCCAGCATTACCCCTTGATGTCTTGACTGTTGTGAAACTAGTCTTTTCAAATATTTTCTATTGCTCCAGCTTTTGACTTGTGACTTGATCTCATACAAAGTCCAAGGTATGTTGGGAGGAGGGAGAAGATCCAATGCCATAACCTGACATTCTTGGAAGCTCTAAAAATCATTAACCCATAGAGACAGATCTTTGCCAAGATTAATGTGCATTGCTTCACATGCTGTACCTTGTAGGACCTCTCTGAATCTGAGTTGTTCTCCTGCCTTACAAAAAATTGATGGAATCCACTGAATGCATGTGTAGAAGGTATTATAGGATAGCCAGATTAGTCCGAACTGGAAAACCTCTTAGCCATTAATTTTCCACAACTTCCATCAACTTTTTGCTTAGCACCCATAACTAGGATGGATAAGAACGGATTCTCCTTTCTGATGTCTAGCTTACACAATAATCCTTTATTGCCATCCTTCAATCTGAAATCTATGCATCCATTTGCTTGATTTGCGTATATCATTTGTCTGCCATTCAAAAACAAATTTTGTGCATCCATCACAATATGCCTATGATTTCTTTCAACCTGAAAATACAGCTTATGCATGTTCTTATATATGCCGACAATTAAGCTGATAAGCCAGATAAATTTTTCCAACAGTCCAACCATACTCTTCTTACTGTATAATGGCCCTTTAAGCTTTTCTAGGTTAATCCTGATTTGCCAGATCCTAGATTACAGGCCAAAGAACACCAAGTAGAATGTCAATCTATTGAATATCCTACTGATCCACAGAATGTTGTCTCCTTAAATGGCTTCAAGCCCAGGTAGCACTTTTTCATCACCTACTGCCACATGAAACACGATGCACATGCAGATATGTGCAATTTCTAATTGGCATGTAGAAGAAAGAATCATGATAAGGTTTTCATGAAACCCAAAATAAGAAGTTTGTATTTGAAATCTTTCATTTATGCTCTTTGCTTCTTTTAGGAAATTGATATATACTTGTATGTCAAAATTAGATATCTTGAATTCAAATTTAAACATGTCTCTTCCCTAGTAAAGGGAGAGAGGACTCTGCGGAGGTAGTTAACGTAGATGAGTAAAAGTCGTTTTTGTTTTATCCCCTTGATCCAGTCTAGTGAAAAAGATTGTTTACCTACTTAAAGGAGATGCTGCTTTGTATAATTATTTTGTTGTTCTTGATTTAGATTTAGTTCAATGCAAACTACACCCTTATTTTAAAAAATTTGTACAAAAGTTGCAGGTTTCTTCTATTTGCATTATTATATACCAAATGCTGGTAACTGAAACAGCTCTTACTTTGTAGGTTGTGCGGACTAATCTCATGCCTGGATTATTGAGAACCGTTGGACATAACAAGGACCATCCAAAGCCTATGAAGGTAAATGAATATAACTAACTTCTGCATGGTTTCTTGCCATTACTCGGCAACTGGTCATTATTGCTTCAACGTGTGAAGTAAGCTCAACATTGCAATTAATGAGAGTTTTAAGTAAATAGCAGTACGCACCAAATCGCCTAATAGAATTGATTATTTTCCGGCTAACCTTGTGAGTTATTCGGTTGAATCTTTTCGAGAAGGAAGTAGGCTATAGAAGTTTAATCATGTGCGATATGCTTTTTATAACAACCAGTGAAGGGATTTTCTGCTTAATTAAAAGTGACACTTGTTAGTTAGTTCTCCTTTGCTATCTCCAAGTAATAAGTTATGTGACCATTTTGTTACTGTCATGTATATCTCCTTTGCCATTTCTTTTGAGTGGCTTCTGCATGCTAGATTCAACGTTTTTATCTCATTTTGGTTCAGATTTTTGAAGTTGGTGATGTAGTCCTGTTAGATGGCACAAAGGATGTTGGTGCGGTAAACCGTCGCCACCTTGCTGCTCTGTATTGCGGCGCTAACTCAGGATTTGAGGTACAGATGTACCACATTTGTAGCTCACATATTGGTAGTCTATCTGTTCTGCAAAATCTTCTTGGCGATCGCCGTGGATGTGAACGTGCTATTTGAAATGCATAGAGACTTTCTGTAGCATCTGCTGCACATTACAAGCTCCAGTTGTTGGAATATGAATTGTAATTTGGGTGAATTGTTTTACTTGTAAAGGAAGCTCAGTTTAGGTCTATAACTTTTTTTTCAGGGAGATTTTGTTGTCAGTGAAAATTTAAATGGAAAGGCTGTTGGGCATATGAAAATAGTTCTATTGCCACAGTCGTGAATTTTATTTCATAATGGAGAGCTGGACTTAATTATGAATTCACCTTTGCCATTCAGTCCCTGCAGATTCTTTTTTCGTCTTCCTCTCAGAGTGACCCATTTCCATTTGCTCCCTCTGTTGCAATAAGATTGACCTATTTCCTTTTATGATCTACCCTAATTAGCTTGGCATCTCTTTAAAGGGGAAAATTTTCTCCCTCCGTGTTATTTCAAATTGGATGTGAGATCTTTCAGTTGAGTTCTCCACTTTTACATTTGGAACAATTGTTAAAACACTTATTTACCAAATTTAATATGATAATCAATTCAAACATTTTGCTCTTAAATCTTGTGCTAGTCAGAATAGGTTGCTATATTGGATTTGAGGGAGTATCTTCTTTGATATGGATCATTGCAAGTACCATTCTCCCTTTTGCAAGAACTACTTGTATGCACAGAGAGTTCAGGAAAAGTCCATCATTAGCTTAGGTGGGAGAGAATATTTTGTAATCCTTCTTCGACATCAGTTGTGCTTGTGATGATTTCTGCAAATTCTTAACCAGGACCAAATCTGGAAGGTTCTTGAATAAAATATATTTTGCCATTTGCTTATAGGTGAAGTTCTACTCTAAAAATATCTTGAGTGGAACTTCCTTAAACATAAGTTGTTCTGTCTTCCAAGCAATGGTTTGATTGCTTCATTTTGTTGTCAGAGTCATATGTATAATTATAATAGTCCTGTAGGTTGTGCACTAGCTTCTAGACACTCAAAGGCTTGACTGTCTTGACATTTTTTCCAGCTAATACATGGTCTAGTCGACAGAATCATGGAAGCAACTGGAACTTCTTTTGTATCACCTGGGGACTGTGAAGGCTACTACATAGAAAGATCAGAGGTACTGTTTGCATTTTTCCAATTCTCTCTCTTTCATTTCATTATGAGTATTGCTGTCTGTGCTTATTTCTGTCTTATTGTGTCATAGGAGCCTGCATTTCTTCCGGGAAGACAAGCTAAAATTGTTTACAAAGGAAATCGAATTGGAACATTCGGAATTGTGCACCCTAAGGTATTTCTATTAGTATTTAAGTTATATACGCCGTCAACGCAAATAATTTTTTATTATCAGGTCAGTTAAAGAATATCTACAGGTAAGCCTCCTTATAAATTAAAATGTGGGATTTGTTAAGACAGATTACCTACTACTCTTATTGGGCTATAGGCAATTGGTTTCTGCTTATTTTCATTTGGATGCTTGGTGCAGCCACTTCTCACTCACTCTTGAAATTTCAATTATGGTATACAGTGCCTTGGTATTACAGATCATTACAGTGACCACCTCAAATATTTGTCTTTGGAGAGTTAAGCTGACACTAAATTCAGGAAAAAGAATTTTGAGCATGCCATAACAGCCTTAAATTCACCTAATATTTTCGTCTCTACACAGTATAACTTTCTACAGTTGACAAGGATGGAGGCCACCCCTGTTAACCTGAAAAAGAAAACTTACCAGTGTCATGAACTGCTTAGTTTTGGATGTTTTTCACCTTTTGCAGTTTGATCCACTACTTGTCAATACTTTTAACAAATGGAGTAGCAGATTAAGACACTTTTAGATGGTTCCAAAACAATTGTGTACTAATTCATAATAGAGCATGTCTTTCGAACAATTGAAAATAACATGCAAAAGGTTCCCGGTTGTGCATTGAATAAAGAAGTTATGTTTTGGCTATTTGGTTTCAGGTCCTCAAGGACTTCGACATTCCAGATCCATGCTCCTTTGTGGAGCTTGACATGCAGAGTTTCCTATGAGGTGGGGACAAATTTGACAGATGAATTGATACTCGGTAATTGAGGTAGAATTTAGAAAGATGATCCACATACATTTTGGTTCGATTATTGTATGACATGAAACTCTACTCTCTCAAGCATCATGTTTGATATCATTGAGATAATCATTGGTTGTTAGCCTGGTTAATTATCTTCCTTTGAGCAACATAATTTTTGTTATAAGAAGGTGTTCTCTTCTTTCCCCTTCCTTGTATCTTAATGTATTATTTAGTTTGGCGTGAAAAATAGCCTAAGCACTTTGGTATTGTCCCATGCTCTACGTTAGCAAGCTAAACCCTAAACTCAAAACCAATGTTGATGAAACATAAAGAAAGCTCGAGAGTTTTACTAAGGTCAAGACGTAAGGTTTTACTCTTGATGAGTATTATGATGGTGCACAATTTTACATTCAAGTGGAGTTTTGATTCATCATCATCGGTGTTAGTAATTTCATATCCATGTATGAGGCTTGTGTAGGTCTTTCTTAAATATTTAACAGAAGTTTAACCTTAATAGCTAGTTAAATTATAGGATTTTCTTGTAATTATAGTGTTTAAGAAAAATCAATAATTGAACAGTTGAATCATTAGAGGCAACTAATATCATGACGGGAGGAAGGAGTCTTACATACCAGGCTTTTACGTTTCATTAAAACAAGCATACAACTTTAATTTAGACTTTGATCTGCATACTTTTTTTTGCAAGTAATATTTCATACTATTATTTAGCTAATATGATTTTTTTAGAACAATTTTGGTTCCAAACCATTTAGATGTTGGTGAGATAGTTTGTTATACAACTAAAAGGGGAGTATAAAGTTCCAACGAGTAAATGTATAGGAGATAGTGCAATCTTTGTCATCAATGAAAAGGAAAAAGAAGAAGAAAGAGCGGAAATCACAAAGAGCTGTAAAAAGATTTTATTCGATATCATTCATCTGGTAAAACTTGCTTGATAACATATATTTCCACTAATAAAATTTATCGGGCAAGTGAGAGGTAACTTTAATATGTAGAGAAAATTATCCAGTTTTATAAACAGTTTGATTCGAAATGTATTTTGCTTTGGTACCATAAAATGGAAGTTTGAAAACTCTTCAAGAAACTAAAATTGTATTGTAGAGTCATTATCACCAAAAGTTGATTCCTTCAATTTCTCTGCTAACTTGCTCACTATCCAATTTTATGATCCATCTGACTTCACTTCAGCTTCAGAATTACTTGTCCAAAATATACTTGCTGATGCCTTTTTATCCCTATGCAGGATGATTAATCAACGACCAATGACGATGGAGTTTTATTTATGTCAAAGACATTTTCTCAAATTCTCAAACAAACATTTTTCTAGCAAAACTAGTGACAATCCTGAAAAGTGGTTTATTAGACTTTCCTAGTTATACACGATTTCTTCCAATTCTATAATTTCCTCTCTTACGTGTTTGAGCAGCTCTTTATGAACATGCTCAAAAGATCGCCTAAAGCTTTTAGCAGTAGAAAGAGTTTTGCTACTAAGCTAAGTTGCTCGGTATTCCGCTTCCGCCTTTCTAGGCTTCACAATAGTTTCCCCTTTTCTTTTTCCTATTCCTTCTTTTCGTTTTACTTAGGTGGAGCAATCTGAACTTTTCTGGAAAAATCCATAGGATAAGCCCGTCGTCGCCGTCGACTTCCAGTGCAGTGATATTTCATCAACTCTTGAGGTTTCACTCACCATGGTCATGGGAGATGATATACAAAGGATGGGGTGGTTGATCTTGCTGACACTGTTGCAAAACCAGTGAAGTGAAGCATGAAAAGGTGTATCTGTTAAATATTAGCTTTACCTTTTTGCCACATATGTAGATTTTGCTTTCCTTTTTGCACACTGTAATCTGACCTTAACAATCAAAGAAATTTCAACTTAAAATACACGATACTTTACACAAATTGATCCAAGTACCTATTTACAAGCACGGGTTAATGCAATTATATCAATTTTGTCTGTAAAGCACTAGGAAAACCAAGTAAAATAGAGTAACTATGAGCAAGAATTAACCATTTCCTTTCTCACTTTGTATTGTGTGGATTTAATTCCATATCAAGAAAAAAACTCAACCAAAGATAGAAAATTTCGTTCCTATATTACATTTCAAAAATACGGCTCACCTGCCACGAGTAATCAATCCTAAACAGCTAAAATTTGGGAAGACATCACAAAGCAAATGATATGATGCCACATGGGATGAAACCATAAATATCATTTATTATAAGTGGCAAAAATGTGCTCTGCCCCTCAAAATTCAAAAGACTGGTTTAGTATATCAACTACTACTATCTGCAGTCTGCTCCAACAGCCTCACTGATTGACTTATAACCATCCTTTTCTAAGCAACGAGCAAGTTCATCCTACAGAAAGAGATAAGTGTTGCAATATGTGAGCAGAATGTTCACTTATCTACAAACAAGAGTAGCAAATCATAGCAAGTCGCAAGATATGAGCAGAATATGTCTCTCTTTTGCAAACAAGAGCAGGAAAAAGGTAACAAATAGGCTTGCGGAGGATTAAGCAGCTTGCATCAATAGCAATAGTCTAATCTCAAATATGATTAAATTGGAGTAGAATGTGCATTTTTTCCTTATGCAATCACTAATACTCATGAAGTAAAATCGAAGACAATGCGAAGTTTACAACCATGTTCAGTGCATCCATCAAGCATAAGGTCTATGAGGAGAGAAGCGAGTACAAGTTATGCCAATACCCAGGTTAAAAACAACAAATAGTACGAACATAATGTCGGTGAAGTCCCCCAGAGAAACTGCAGCACACAACCCACCCCCACCCGATAAGAAGGGGGTAGGAAGTATGCAAAACCACTAAACAGGGAGCTATACTTTTGGATTGATTCATGCTTGATGTCATTCTAGTATAATGAAATAAGGGATGGATTATCAGTCCTCTGTGTGGTTGTATTTTAGTTCGGTGGATTTGCACACACGGTATATACCTAATACCTTGTGCATGGTATAAGAGCAAAACGGATGCTTAAATTTCTTATAAATATTTTGAGACTTAATATTGTTACCCATCCCAAGTATCTTTAACCCTTTCATCCCTTATCCCTCTTCTTCCACTGGCCCCGTCGTCCCTTGCAGTTTCCCCAGCCCAAAGAAAATAGAAAAGATTTCTCCTTTCTTACACCCTACCTAATCATTATTCTATGGACAAACTTTTTAAGTTAATACTAGCCAAAAAAAATTCGATCCCAAAAGAAAAAAGAAATAAACTAATAGCAAAAAAAAGAAAAAGGAAAGGTCCTAACATGCATTTCAAAAATTCTCTTGCATCTCGTTCATGGAAACTCGAAAATCAGCCTTAGTCCCGTGATCGAAATGCAAGAGATACTTTTGAAATGTATGCCCAGATATCTGTTAGAATCAGGGTGTACTATCTTGCACCACATCTTTACTATACTTTGTACATATTTATAGAAACAAAACAAAAAGAATATATGATAGATATTCAGAACTCCAAAATACTTCATACCAATACCTTTATATCGGGGATAAGTGCAGGACCTCCATATGCAAATGCTGTATAAAGCTGAACAAGAGTGGCACCAGCTCGAATTTTCTTGTAAGCATCCTCGCCACTGCAAGAAATGCATAAAACAAGTATTTAAGTAGATACCACAAAATCTAATCAAGGACGCTATTACTTGTTACAATCATGGACAAGGGAGTGGAGTACCTGCTAATACCCCCAGTGCCAATCAGAGGAATCCTTCCCTGTTAGAACAGACATATTGAGGTTATCTGTCGCATCAAATGCAACACAGCAGCTTGCACAAATTTCTATACAAGGGGATAACAGAACATACCTTAGTCAGAACGTACATCTCCTTCAGTATATTTGTTGACATGTCAAAGAGTGGCTTCCCACTCAAGCCACCAGTCTCTTGAGCCACAGGGTTTTGACTTATGGAATCTGGTCTTTGGACAGTAGTATTTGATATAATCTACAACCATCAAGCATATGATGCTGGTATTTATTCTTAAAAAATAGAACATTTTAGCGGAATACGGAGGTCAAACATGAAAAAAAAAAGAGAGAACATAAACCTCGCTACCCATATCTCTATTTCTGCTTTCTTTTCTTTTGGGGAGTAGGGTGGACATGGGGGGAGGAATGCTCCTACCAATAGTTATTTCTCCATGGATACAAACTTAGCATTTGAAGCAATGTCACTGCCACAATTTTTTTTACAAGAAATGGTTCACGTAAGAACTTCAATTCCCACTTTACTTGATGCTTAGCTTGATCCTGGAGCAACCACGAGGCATATATAACTTGTTGGAGGAAATTACAGTATCCAGATAAGAAAGCTTTGTTTCTCGCTCCCCTTTTTTGGTTGCAAATACACCACTATTTCTTATTATTGGAGATTGGCACCACCTTGGTGTCAGTTTCATGAAATTCTGATACATTATACTACAAAAGGCCAAGATCTAACAGTTCAAATGTGAATATCATAGAATAAGTGACCAGTTGATCCAGTTCTCTGTGTCGGAATGTTCTCCAATCAGAGTTCCCAAAAAAAATCGTCATAGCATGTATCCTTTTCCTTGTACTATATTCATATGTCCTCCCAGCCCCGAACTCTACAAATTTTAATAAATAGTTTTGCTCCTCTAACTATAAAAAGGACAAAATTGTATCTCCCTTAGTCCGCCATATTTTCCCTGCAATCTTGTTATACGGAAGTATTCTATTATTTCACTTAGAACATCTATAGTTTTTGCACGCACTGAAGTCATATTTGCGTACATAATACAAATGAAAGGTGCTTGCACCATCCAAGTTGGCAACAATAAAGAAAAGAAGGAGAAGTGTTAAGGCATGTCAAGCTTCATAGTGTTGATAAAATTAAGTAAACAAAAATGTGCTATCTCTAATACCTTAAGCTCTTAGATGAGATGGTCATACACTTCAACATGGTACAAGAGCAGGCAAAAGTCCTGGATTCAAGTCTCACCGTTACTAATTAGTAATAAGAATTTCACGTGTTTGGCCATGAAAAAGAATAAGGCGCACATGTGAGAAGGCTTGTAGAAGATATAATTAAGTAAATAAAAGTGTGCTCTCTAACAACTTAAGATCTTAGACGAGATAGCCACACGTTTCAACAATTTAAATATTTTGTAAGTTACAAATTTTCTGTCAAAACTATTATTTAATCAATGTTAACCTAAATTTGGTTACTACCTTACAATATATTCTATCTTCAGCGGGAATAAGAGTTGTAGTAGATGAGGCAGTAGATCTTGTAACTATACACTATTCTTCAGATCAATCCAATATCTTAACCTCAACAGTGAACAAGTAAACTAGCATTACATGTAACCTTCCCTTTCGCTTAACAACGCCCTTCCTGCTAGCCATGATAGTAGCTGTTAAATTTTTGGACCAGAAGAGGACAACTTCCCCTACTCTTAGCAGTTTCTTCAAGTTATTTCTGATATTATTCTAGTTGATACTGAAGTGACTGCCATTTTGATGCTGGACAGTCTAACTGGCATGTATCCATAATTATACAAGGTTCAGACAAATTGTTTGCAGATAACACAAACTTCCAAATCTCTCTATAAATTATTTGTAACAAATGAAATTTTATTTTTGTCACTAGATAGAAAATAAAGTTACCATCAATAACATGTCCAGGACTGAAACTAATCAGTAACTACAGTAAGTAGCTTTAAAAAACAGGAAGCCACAATTAGAGGATTTCAAGATTGTTGAAAGTTGAATGTTGTGTTCCACCATTGATTTGAGGATAAGGAAGCATAAGGGTACATTGCAAGCTCCAAGAATGACTCCAAGCAAATACGCAAATATGTGACAAATGAAAGGATTTCATTTAAACCAAAAACAAAACCGCCATAATTATCAAATAGTAGTGACCAAGAAAGAGACCGAGGAAATGGAGGGAATGCAAGATTACTTTGATGAAATACTTTGGAAACAATTTCGAGCTTCAGATAGTGGGGACCAATTTGAAACTTAGAAGTCTATAGATAGAGAGGATAATTTGACCAATTAGATCGGTTCAGAAAAGTTTACGCCCTGAAAGCTTGAGATATTTGGTAGGATGAAGTAGACACCCTTAAAACTTGACTACGTTTAAGCCTACAACTGCAAATGCAGACATCACAGTCAACACTATATCTTCCCAGAAGTGATGCTGTAGCACAGTAAAAACTGAACTAAAGCAATCCACCCATGAGATAACCAATTTTCTCATACAGTGAAAGGTGGGAAACCAAGTTAACTTAGACACCCCAAATTCCTAAAAACTAACAGAGCAATTTACTACAGTCAATGAAAGCTGGGTAAAGTTACCCACAAACACACGGCACAGGAAAATCATGGATTTTAAAGCCACAAAAGCAGGGTGCTGCCAATTTGGCATATATGACATAATCATCCATATAACAAGCAGGTCCTTGGTTTTCAAAGTTGAGTTGCTCGGCTTTTAATGATTAGGGAAGGCCGGTGCACAAAGCATCCCGCGTTCACGCAAGGTCCGAGGAAGGGCTGCACCCTAAGGAGTGATGTAGACAGCCTAGCCTAATGCAAGCATTAGTGGCTGCTTCCACAACTCGAAGCCGTGACCTATAGGTCACACGGATACAACTTTACCATTGCTCCAATGCTCCCCTTCCGGCCTTTAATGATTATTTGAGGATATATTAAACAGCGAACCTCTACATGGAACAAACAGTTTGTCACTGTAGGCTCAATGTCATTAGTTTCCCCCCCCCCCCCCCCCCCCC
>ML380411.1:25521-50484 GCA_005239525.1 Nicotiana knightiana | reverse complement strand
ACCCCCCTCCCTTCTTCCTGGATAGGTAGTCAGAAACAAATTAGATAATGTATCTCCCAACACCAAAGTGCTCGAAATCCAACAGTAAAGGAATTACTAATAAAATCACACGAAAAAGAATACTAAAAGTTTTTCTTTCAAAATGTACCAGTCCATCCACACGAAGAGCAACAGCCACCTACAATAGTACAAAGCAAACAAGCCATAAGAACAAAATCAACAACTACTACGCCTCAACCCCAAGCTGGTTACATGAGTAGAAAAGCTTCCATACCGCTGCAATATCTTCAAGATCTTGTTTAGATAAATCTGGAGCAATTTTCACAAGTAAAGGCGGAGGTCCTTCCTCACCCCACTGCATTTCATCACGAGCTGCTTGAACCTAAATAAATGTACTGAAAGGACTTAATCTAGTACTTGACAAAATGGTGGCACATATTACCAGAGATAAATTACAACAAACAGAAAGGCAACATCTCAGGCAAAAACCTTCTTCACAAGATCCTTCAACTGCTTTCTTCCCTGAAGCTGGCGTAGTCCTGGAGTATTTGGGGATGAGATATTAATTACCTAAAGCAGTAAAGGAGAATAAATCAGTCATATAAGCAAAGCTAGGTAAGGAGTCTCCAGAAGCTGGTAGAAAATGTCTCCTTTCATCAAAGAAAATTTAACTTGGAGAAAGTTTACCCTATTTTTCTCACACACAAAGAAAAATTACCATGTTTTTTTTTTTCATTTTATCAAATGATGAAATGGAATGAAAGCATTGCCAGCAATATCTCATGTACAGAAAACAAAAAGAAACACAGAAGAACTTAACAAGTTTTTAGTCCGTAATTTTTTCTGGAGCTTTTTTTTTTTTTTGGGGGGTTTATTTTTTTTTTACATCTTCCTATACTTTGATGAGTTAGTTTGAAGGACGTTGTTTAGGGAAAGAACAAGTGCCTTGCTCCTTCAGGCACCAAATGGCAGTCTAATACCTAATTTCTTTCATTTTAGAAGATAATTAAATGATAAACAAATTTATAGACATTTGTAGAATTTATATCACAAAAGCAAAAAAAGAGGAACACCAAACAGGTGTAACCCACGAGACATGCAAAAGAATATCCAAGTAAAAGAAACATTTCAGTTCAGAGATCTACCAAGTAGTCAGCATACTGAGATAATGTATGGACTCCTTGCACATAATCTGCTGCAGCGTCTTCACTTGTTTTATTCTTTCCAAGGTTAACACCAAGAATACCAGGACCAGCTTTCCCTCCATGCTTGACTTCATCTCCTGCTGGAGATGAAGTACTAGATGTTTCCAACTTTCTCTTACCATGCTGAGCACCCAATCGTTTGGCAACCGCAACGATTCCTTCACTATTGAAGCCACACCTATTTATTATAGCACTGCCACCAATAAAAGGATTCTCACTTTTTCAACTTTCAAGATCAAGCATTTTGAGTTTCTAATATTTGATCAGTATCAAGCTTTCTAATTATCACAAACAAGGAAATGAACTTCACTGGAAAACAAAAAAACATAAAAGCAGTTCAAGCTCAGACAACATAATAGATCTTGATAGTAACATAATCTGATTAGACATACGTTCTTACCCTTCATTTGGCAACCTAAATATACGTGGTTTTGGGTTGCCTTCCTGTGGAATGGGAGTTACTGAGCCAACCTCAACAAAGCCAAAACCTAATCCAAGTAATCCTTCAACAGCCTCAGCATTCTTGTCAAAACCAGCAGCAAGACCAACAGGATTTGAGAACCTTCTGCCCCACACGTCAAGGCTCAATATAGGAGGATCTGGCCTCTTCTCCCTTGGAACCCATCCTCGGGCTGCAGCAGAGACCGCCAGTTTGTGAGCAACCTCTGGATCCAGAAATGCAAAGAACGGATTTACAAGTTTTGTTGCTGAGAATAGCCAGCCACTGCATGTTTTTTGAAACATAATAAATGTTATTTTCACACAAACCTTGTAATAAACAACAGTCGACCAGAAATTAAAAAGGGGATCGAATTACAAGAAACATGCTCAGCAAAAGGGAAAAGGGAGAATCGGAAGTGGTTCGAAGTACTTATGTAAGCCAACAAGATGAAGAAGATTGTCAAAAGAATCTCATAAACCAAACTGCAAATACAAAAGATGCCTATATGTGTATGATGATCAAAAATCTTTTATGCATATAACATCCAAGTAATTCAGACAAACAAGCTCATAGAAGCACACCAAAATCCTTTCACTATTCTGCCCTTGGCAAGAAAATCCAGGTAATTGAAGAAACCATCAGAAAGCACAGGCAATCAGTTCTCTCTAATTTAAGAAGCACCAAGCTCAAACCCCAAGGAAATAAATATTTACAGTTGATTTTTTGGAAATGTGATGCACAGCTGGCCGTCAAAAGAGGAAGGAAGAGCAGAGCATGCAATGCAGCTCCTTTGGCACTTATGTCGGTATTTTGAAGGAAGTACAACATAAGAACTTCTAAAGGAAGGAACTGTTACCTTTCTAAACAAAAGAGCTTCGAAAGGATCATAAAATAAAATTGTACAGTTGAGAGCTAGTCTTTTCATTTTTTGTAAAATTTTGGAGCACCCACCAGGTTCATGTTAGTATAAATGACTGGGTGACAGTATAAAACCATGCAATGCAGGTTCTCTACCTTTTGTGTACCACTTGTATAAGGGGGTTTACCCATATCAATAAATTCATTACTTTATCAAGTAAGTAAATTAATATTCACAATGGAGCAACTTCTAAGATAGCATTCCCATGAAACAACCACCACACATATACTCTCAAAAATTCAATTTTATGCCAGCACAAGCATGAAGCACCAACTAGCATCATTTTATCTTTGCATCTCACAAGCAACTTAGGAAAGCATCTTTTAGGTTTTTATAGGCCGTTCTATCAAAGGCGCGCTTAAAGTACGTTTAAGCCCTGAAGCGAGGCTCAAAACATGTTAAGCGCTTCGCTCGCTTAGCGGGCGCTTCAGTGTTGTCATCAAGGCTTGAGGCACACTTTTCCTTGCCAATGAGCATAATCCTGAAGAGGCTTCACTAAACAATTGATATTTCACTTTATCGTAAATTTTCTTTAATTTCTTTGTCCATATATTTGGTATTCATGCTTATAGATATTAGTCTTGGACTACTCATACATATTTGTACTTTTTCTCCATTTGCGCTTTTCTTCGTTAAATAAAAAAGCGCTTTGCGCTTAAAGCCCCATCAGACCTTAGAGCGTTTTGCGCTTTCGCTTTTGATAACACTGTTTATAGGTTGTTCCAACTCTTACTAAGAGTATTACTTCCACAGAAACAACGTAGA
This sequence comes from Nicotiana knightiana, assembly GCA_005239525.1. Classification (NCBI taxonomy): domain Eukaryota; kingdom Viridiplantae; phylum Streptophyta; class Magnoliopsida; order Solanales; family Solanaceae; genus Nicotiana; species Nicotiana knightiana. The sequence goes on along the minus strand of ML380411.1, from coordinate 47,153 downwards.
GATCATCTCCAACCCCCAGTCCTACCCCTTTGAAAAAACAAAAAGACAAAAAGTCTAACCAAAAACAGATGCTGGTAGCTTTACTATCTCTCTCCCCGTTGCCTGAACCTCCTATAGTCTAAGATGCTGACTGCTCTTTGAATACTGAGTTCTTCCAATTCCATATGAATTGACACCTAGAAAAGAAAGTTAAGAGCTAAAACTTAGGAAACTACTTTGTCAATGTATTGCTAGCCCCTTTAAAACAGTATATGCATTAGAACTATCAATAACTTTTTTTTTTTTTGAATTTGTATGGTAAACTCCCTCAAAGATCCTGGTGTTACAGTCATCTGTGGCCCTTTTCCCACTTTCGATAATATTAACCGCACAAAAGTATAATGTAACATTATATTCTCTAGCCTACCAAAAATATAATCAGCTATGCGTGCAAGTAGCAAGCAATTTACACCAACAATACTCACGAAATAAGAAAGAACTCTTCTCTCTCTCATCGTTGAAACTTTTGGATCCTTCAAATTTTTCCAATTTCTTTCTTCCCATAATAGCAAAAGATACAACAACTAGAAGTGTTTAAAAATCTATTTCCCTAACTCCCAACTTGCCATCATCTCTGCCACAAAAGTTTGGTTATTTCTTCGCCCTTCCAATTTTCTTTTAAATTCTCATATAACTAGTTGCAACAATTCTCCATCTTCGAGCCTCCCTCACAATGGAAGTCCTAATATTTCATGGGGAACTGTCCACTTGTCCTACCTTGCATTCGTCACTCTGTCAATATTGTATGTTGTTCAGCTCCCCAATCAGAATTAGTTCTGACCTTCTCATGTTGATACACAGTCCAAACATTGCCTTGAATCATGTGAAAGTTCTGAATAATCTCTATCCTATACGGTCTAGAGCTCATATAAAATCAATGTATCATCTGCAAATAAGAGGTGTGAAACTAATACCCACCTATTGCGCCTCTTATTCTATATTCCCTCTAGTAACCACCTATAAATATCTGGTTCTTTCCAATAGCTTGCTTGAAGCCTTCAAAATCTACATCACTTACCACTTTTAGGGATAGAAAGAGAGACAAGATGGAGAAATTTTGCGTCATTCGAACTCTTGTATTCACATTTTCGAGTTGATTATTTTATGAGGACACATTACTGAGTTTATAAGCCAAAAATTATCTCTGAATTGGAATCCTACTACTCTTGGCCTTGGTTGAATCTCCTATCTAGATATGCTAAAGTATACAAAAGAATAGTAAGCTTCATGCATCCTCTCGAAAATCACAACCCACATCGGAAGAATACGTTTGGATGGGAAGTTGCAGCTATGCTAAGATGTAAGCGCACCATTTACTTTCTCTTCTTGTGTGTGCTTGTGTGCATGTATGTGTATATTCAACCAATGCACCAAAGAACAATTGCACCATATCACCATTTAATTTCCTTTGTTTGGTTCACTACGGGATTCATGAAAAGAAATCTATACACAACACATGCATTTATTTGTCTCTCAACAACTCCACAGCCAATGCTGTAAAAGGTAATATCTCAAAGATTCAAATTCAGTACCAGAAGGTGGCCTCATCAACCGTACTTGCATAAGCTCCCCCAGCTATTAGTAGACCAATAGTGGCTCCTGTAAACAACCTTCCCTACAGTTTTAACCAAGATACAGAATTAAAATACAAGAAGAATCGAGAAGAAATTACTAAACCTTGCAAAAGCCTAAGCAAATTAGAGTCCTGACCTCAGAGGCGACTATCATATCCACCTTTAGGCCATCAATATTTATTAAAATTGGGAAATTTTTGCAGATTAACTTCTAATATTCTCGACAAAAGGGTTAAAGGTTTTTGAAACTCTGGGTTAATGGGTGGTCCGCCCCTCTACCCTTCTCACTTAAATTCCAGGCTTACTCAAAAATACAACCTTATTCCATTAAAATACAAACTTTGGCCATTTGGGTCACTCATTCTTACATACACATTATATACAAAACCTTTTTTTCAGCAAAACAACAACTCTAGTATGATAAGAGTCCTCTTAGTTGACAAAATAAAAGATACAAAAATTGTGAAACCAAGTAGAAGGGATAGAAAAGGAAGTACCTTTTTAGAAGAATGAGGAATCTTAGGTGGAACATTAGCTGAAGAAGAAGTGCAATAATGTCTGGGAACAGAGCTTGGTTTTAGCTTACGATACAAGCTTTCTCTAATCAATACAAATCCAACCCTTTGTCTCATTTTTTTTTTAAAAGAAAGAAAAATCAAATCTTTAACAATGAATAAACCCTTCAATTTTACTACTCAAAAGTTGTTCAGTATATAAAAGAGAGACTGCTGTTGATGCTAAGATACAAATGACTGAAAAGAATGGGAGTGTACAAGGTGGGGTTGAGGGTGGCTTTGTCCTTGAGGTTTTAGCACAGTTATGACACAAATGAAAGGGGAGAGCAAAACCCTTTTGGGCTTCGGTATATTGCTTTTTCGAAAAGTTATTTAAATTTTTGTGCTTAATTTCTTTTACACTTTCTAATATTTGTTCAAATTCCAAATCTATCTATTTATCTATTTTATATCTATACTATATTAAAAGCACAAAAGTAATTAACAAAATACCGTTCGTTTTCTTTTACCTTTTTAAAGTGGATTCTACATTTGATAAAATTGTCATTTAATTAATTTTCTAATATTTAGAACTTTAAAATCACATAAAATTTTATTATAGGTAAATTTTTTCTTTATTTGTAGAGCCCAAGCAAATTAACACTTTAAAGCCAATACTACGTTACATACTTTTAGAGTACAAATTAGGGTCTAAAATCAAATTTTAAGAGACCAACTATATTTAAGGGATCAGATTGTACTGTTCCGGCTTCAATAGAACCATGATTTTCAGTTTAGCTATTTTTCTTGTCTTTCATATGCAAGCAAAGCGCCTGCCTTCTAACACAATTTATATCGCCATACTAATGATTTTTTTCCATTTTGATATAATGAATTTTGGGATTTACTAATCATTAGAAATCTATTCATGTTATGTTTTGCAAGTTAACACGATAAAGGATGATGTTATGTTAGATTACGGATTTGTGTTACCTGTGTTACTGTTTATGGCTAGATCCAAGATCTAAGTATTTACTTATGCTATACATATAATATACATGGTGCAAGTTGTTTTCTCAATATGTCTACGATATAGGAGCCTAAAGAGGGGTATAGAAGCCAAAGTTCTGCTAAAGTACATATATTCGTTTGCATATGAATACTCTTATTTTGTGAATTTATCTTTTTAAATGTTTTAAGTATAATTTTTAGTTTTACCTTTCCTATCATTTTTATGAAATATCGAGCGACGCGAACTACTTGTTCACAAATATCATGATCAGGAGGTATTTCTCTTTTTAATTGTTTTAAGTATAAATATTTATTTTCACCTCTTATGGCTTTTATGATTTAGCCCATGAATCAATTGAGACGAATAATTTGCTTCACAAATATCAAGATCATCGGGGTTCAAACTTTCAATTTCTCTTATCTCATGTTCTTTCTTATTTCTTAAACTTCCTGGTTGTTATTTTGTCTATTGATTTTCTTATCACCTGAATACTAATGCTAATTATAATTTTCGTAATTACTTTGTTGGTGCAGGCAAAAATCAGTTCCACGTATAAAGTCCAATGATTATAATATATCTCCTAATTTCTTCTGTGCTTGTGAGTATATAGCTAAACATTTGCCAGCAAAAGATGTATAACATCGGCTATGTATATTCATTATCAATAGACAAAATTGGTATTGTTACAACAAGAGTCTCAATATAGATTGCATTAACAATACATATTATATTTTATTCTTTAAATGTGTGATATGTTCAAGCTGTGAGGATGAAAAATGTGATTTTTTTGTATCTAATATTAATTTTCGAAGAAACATTTATTGTATGTTTGGCCAAAGCAGAACATAACAATTTACCATCTGTATAGCTTACAATTGACAACATCTTGGTGTTATCAATGAAAGCATTTTGACTTTTTGATAGTTGTTCATTCTTTTGGATAATATACTTTTTAACGAATGAAAAAACATAGTTGTTCATCCTTGTATACTGGATACACGTTTAGAAACATCAAAGTCGGCATCTTGTAGAAAGGTGTCTGCTCTAGAACTTCTCTACTATGTATATACGGACCTCCAAGAAGCCTCCAAGAAGTTGTGATACTTTGATTTGTTCAGTGACAAGTGGTAGAAAGGCTTTAGGCATTGAATTAATGTACTTATAATTTGATTTAGCATATCTTAATGGAATAGTAATTTGCTTAAAAGTGAAACGAGTAAGTAATTGTGATGATTCGGTTCTTTAATATATATAAAATTTTATTTAGTAGTAGAAAATTTGATTTCAGGGACTTAATCAAGGATGTTTCCAATTATTTAGTTAACACAATACAGATGAAAATTCAAATTTAGGAAGAACTTTTGAAATATAAATTAATCAATAGGAGTAATATTTTTTTTTCTCCTACTCATATTTTGATATAATTTAAGATTATATAAGCTTTTTTTTAATTATATTGACGTTGCTCATATTACATTTGGTGAATCATGTAATGTTCTTTTGAAAAGGTTAATTTTTCTATAACTAGAGAAACGAAATACTTCAGAAAATACATATTGGGGATCCACCTTGGCTGAGCAAGGTTGACCAAGCCAACCAATTGGGAAATGAAAAGAACAATAATTTATGTTATGTTGAGTTTAAAAACCAAAATACGTGTATTCAAGAACAACTTCAAAAGAAAATCAGAATGTTCTTTTATAGATAATTATTGTCTGTAAGTTCGTAATTTTCTGTTAATATAAATTAGCATAGTCTAATTAATATTCTTTGTTACTGCAAGATACTACATATGGCAACATTTTCATAGTAAATATGGAAACATTACAAATTTGATATTGTAATCGTAAGATTGATCAAAAATAAATATTTCAAGATATATACTTGATATGCATCTATAATTACTTCTACTAAACAAAATCTTGTTACTTGCGTTACACATAGGTAAGACGTGTGTAGTATAAGGGTGCAATTTGCATATCGGCCATTCATGATAAATCGTATCTGAAACACATTTGATGTGAAATTTGGAACTACAAAATATTTTTTATTAATTTACACTATAATTAAAGCACAAAATTTTAACGCGAAATGTTGGCATACTTTTTTACACGAGCAATGCACGTACCTTAAACTAGTACTATATTAAACTTACGAAGATCCTTAACGAAATATCGTTCTCTTTTTTTACCCTTTTAAAGTGAATTTTACATTGTATAAAATTATAATTTAAGTTATTTTTCTAATATTTAGTACTTTAAAATTAACTAAAATTTAGTTACTATTAAATTTTTTTCTTGTTTGAAATATTTTTATAAATTCTTAATATTTATGACTTTAAAATCACTTAAGATTTTGTAACGACCCGATCAGTCGTTACGTAGAACCTGCATTATAATTACTATTTTTGACTTGTCATAGGTTGGTTATACTTTTATTGGTGTGTTAGAGTTGGTAGGCTTGAAATCGGAATGGTTGTAGTGAGAGTTTAGTCGCTTAGTCTTAAAAAAAATAGCCTTAAAGTTGAAAAAGTCAACTGAGAGTTGACTTATTGGTAAATGACCTCGGAATGCGTATTTTATGACTCGGATAACTTCGGTAGGTGATTTGGGACTTAGGAGTGTGTTCAGAATATTTTTGTGATGTCCGGTGTAGAATTAGGCTTGAATTGGCGAAAGTTAGTTTTTGGTGATTTCCGGTCGGCAGTGGAAAATAGGCTATCGGGATCGAAATGGAATTCCAGAAGTTGGAACAGGTTCGTAATGTCATTTTGGATCTGTCTACAAAATTTCAGGTCATTCGGAGTTGTTTTGGATAGTTTTGGCATCGTTGTAGGATTTTAGAAATTTCAAAGTTCTTATGCTTGAATTTGATGTAATTTTGGTGTTTTGAGAGTGCAACTAAGCTTGAATGATCAAATGTAACGTGTTAGTATGTTTGGTTGAGGTCCCGAGGGGCTCGTGNGGTTTGAAACCCCGAGCTAAATGATTTATGACTATAATTGAGGTGACGCACATGCCAAGTGACGGGTGTTAGGGCGTGCACCGAGAAATTATGGTCTGGCTTATCCCATGGCACCGCTTAGTGATCATTCCATGACGATATATGTGCTTCTATTAATGTGGTAACTGTGAACATGTTAGAAATCATGTTAAGTATAAATGCTAGGCTTCACACCGGAAATGCTGAGACCCGAGTGGTCGTATATTGTTGTCTCATTTTGTGATTATTTGATGTCACATACTCAATCCTGTTATAGCATATCACTTCATATCTCAGTCTCAGTATTGCTAATTACATGCATACTTATCATTGTTTCAGGCTGATGGAGGCATTTGTGCTCCATGTGAGTGAGACTGAAGAGTAATGACTGAGTGAGGCCGAGAGACTATTATTAAGACAGTTATGAGAATGGACTGCACACTGCAGCGATATTTAAATCATGCCTTCGTTGGCTTGATATGGCGCTTGGGCCACTAGGGCCCCTCTGGAGTCTTTACACCTCCAGTGAGCGCATTGATGTGAGGGATGGATCTTTCCTGGACATGGATCTTGTCCGAAGTGGATGTTATGTGAGGGATGGATCGTCCCTAGACATGGATCTTGTCCGAGTGTTGTATTCTGGAGATGGACTTTCTCTGTGGGGGCTGGATTGGCCTTTTTCCTCAGTACGGAGTGACTACTGTCACCGGTGTTTATGCATATTCCGGGATGGAACTTCCCTGGGCCTGAGAGCCATATATAGTACTGAGTGGACTTCTGTGGGAGAGCTGTGAGCACTATGTGCATGCCCGTACTGGTTTTATACATATATTTTATGATGGCATGTAGAGTGTACTGGCATACTTGGCATATTTACTCATCCTGATAAATTGTTAGCATGTCTAAATTCTGTATATTTTTTATTGTAAAATTTTTGAGGTTTTGTCCGTCACTACTTCTTAGCCCATAGTTTGGGTTCGTTACTTCTGAGTTGGTGTACTCAAGTTACCCCCTGCACCTTGTGTGCAGATCCAGGTACACAGGGACCCGATAGTGGAGATTGAGCAGTGGTCAGAGTTTTCATTGGAGTTGTCGAGGTAGCAGCTGGCAATCGCGACCTCGTCTTCTCTTCCTTATTCCACATGTTGCACTTATTTTGAGACTATGTTGTTTATTTCTCCATTCTTTACTTTTTATATATAGCAGCTCATGACTGAGTGACACCGAATCCGGGGTTGGAGGTTTTAAATTTAGCTTTTCAAATATTGTTTTAAACTTCAGATTCTTAGTATTATTAATAAATTTGTTTAAAAATTGCATTTTTTACTGGAAATTGAATTTAGCTTAGTTAAAAAGGGAGGCTTGCCTGGTTCCACGACAGGCGTCATCACGATTCCGAAATTGGGTCGTGACAAGATGGTATCAGAGTGCTAGGTTAAATAGGTCTCACCAGTCATGAGTAGGTTTAGTAGAGTCTTGCGGATCGGTACAGAGACGTTTGTACTTATCTTCGAGAGGCTACATAACTGAAGAATCCCACATTATTGAATTCTGTCGTGCGACTCTGTTGAATTCTCAAACTAAACTTCTGTTGTTTTCATTCTCTCACAGATGGTGAGGACTCGTGCTACCGATTGTGGTGATCAGACACCAGCAGGACCAGCTGGAGGTCGAGGCCGAGGTCGAGGCCGTGGCAGAGGGAGGGGTGCAGACCGCTCAGCAGTCGGGGCAGTACCTATGACCTTCCCACTTCTCATGATCATGTCCCCGCAGTTGAGATCCCAGCGGGAGAGGCTCAGGCACCAGCAGTGCCCATTGTGATTCCGGGTCTTCAGGAGACCTTAGCCCAGATTTGACGGTGTGCACCAGCCTGGCACAGGCCGTCGCCGTGTCTACTGTTGCTACTTCTCAAGTCAGGGAAGGCACTCAGACTCTAGCTGCCCGGACACCTGAGCAGGTTACTCCGGGGCTTCAGACACCTGGGACAGTTCCAGTCCAGCCGGTTGTCCCAACCCAAGATTTTGTGGTCCCAGCGTTGGCAGATGACGAGCAATGCAGGTTAGAGAGGTTTAGTAGACTCCAGCCTTCGATTTTTAGTGGTACTGAGGGCGAGGACGCCAGAGATTTTTGGACAAGTGTCAGAGGATCCTTCGCACAGCAGGGATATTGGGGGATAGTGGGGTCCCATTTACTACCTTCCAGTTCGCAAGAGCTGCAGTCGCTTGGTGGGAGGCCTATGAGAGGCGTAGACCTGCTGATGCAGCGCCCCTTAACTGGCGTCAGTTCTCCATTATATTCCTGGAAAAGTATATACCGCAGTCCCGCAAGGAGGAGCTGCGCAGGGAGTTAGAACAGTTGCGCCGGGCGGACATGACCGTGAGACAGTATGAGATGAGGTTCTCCGAGTTGGCCCGTCATGCTATTTGGCTAGTTGCCACGGATAGGGAGAGAATCAGGAGGTTCGTTGATGGCCTCACTTATCAGCTTCGAATTTTTCTGACTAGGGAGAGGGTATATGGCGCTTCTTTCGAGGAGGTGGTTGACATTTCCAGTGAGATTGAGTCGGTTCGTCGCGAGCAGATCGAGAGGGAGGCCAAGAGGTCTCGAGGACCTGGGAATTTTGGTGGGGTACTTTCAAGGGGGCAGCCTCAGCCTGGCGGAGGCCGTCCATTCAGGCAGGCTCAGCCAGGTCGCTCAAGTTATCGTGGTGGATCAGTTGGTCATGATCCTTGTAGTTCGCATCAGGTGCAACCATCATTCAGTGCCATGCCAGCTCAGAGTTCGTCTTGGGCACCATCGGTTCAGAGTTCATCTATGCCTGGTTCTTCCAGTGGTTATCATGGTGCAAGGGGTTCCCTTCAGTCCCTAGTGCCATTCTCCGAGAGAGGTTGCTTTGAGTGTGGATATGTGGGCCGTATTAAGAGGTTTTTCCCTCGTCTTGCGAGAGGTACTTATCAGTAGAGGAGTCAGCCCGCGGTTTCAGAATCAGTAGCTGCACCGCCTGCCTAGGCAACTAGAGGTGGAGGGTCAGGCAGGTAGGGGTCTCCTAAGAGGGGGAGGTCGATCCGGTGGTGATCATGCCCGATTTTATGCATTCTCAGCCAGACCAGATGAGATGGCTTCTGATGCCTTGATCCAGGTATTGTTTCAGTCTGTCACGAGAAGCTTAAGTTTTTAATTGATTCCGATTTTTCATATTCACATGTTCATCATAATTTAGCCCATTCTCTGGATACGCCCCGAGAATCTTTTGTTACATCTGTTTATGTGCTTGCCCCTTGTGGGGGATGTTGTTGTTACGGACCGTGTGTGTCGATTGTGTGTGGTACCTATTGGGGGTCCGGACACCCGGGTGTGTGCATGGTAAGTTTATTCGGCGGTTTATAGTATTGGAAAAACTCTTGGCACATTCAAGGACGAACGTTTGTTTAAGAGGGGGAGAATGCAACGACCCGCTCAGTCGTTACGTAGAACCTACATTATAATTACTATTCTTGACTTGTTATAGGTAGGTTATACTTTTATTGATGTGTTAGAGTTGGTAGGATTGAAATCGGAATGGTTGTAGTGAGAGTTTAATCGCTTAGTCTTTGAAAAAAAATAACATTAAAGTTGAAAAGTCAACTGAGAGTTGACTTATTGGTAAACGACCTCGAAATGCGGATTTTATGGCTCAAATAGCTTCGGTAGGTGATTTGGGACTTAGGAGTATGTTCAGAATATTTTTGTGATGTCCGGTGTAGAATTAGGCTTGAATTGGTGAAAGTTAATTTTTGGTAATTTCTGGTCGGCAGTGGAAAATAGGCTATCGGGGTCGGAATGGAATTCCGGAAGTTGAAACAGGTTCGTAATGTCATTTTAGATATGTCTGCAAAATTTTAGGTCAATCGGAGTTGTTTTGGATAGTTTCGGCATCGTTGGAGGATTTTAGAAATTTCAAAGTTCTTAGGCTTTAATTTGATGTGATTTTGGTGTTTTGATGTTAGTTTTAGTGTTTTGAGGGTGCAAATAAGCTTGAATGATCAAATATAACATGTTAGTATGTTTGGTTGGGTCCCGAGGGACTCGAGATTTATTTCGGATGGTTAGTGGGAAGTTCGGAGTTGAAAAAGTGCAGCAAGCAGCTGCTGGTTTTGTGGTTACTCATGTAACCGCACCTGCGGATGTTTGATTGCAGGTGCGGGCCCACAGGAGCGGAAGAAGGCTCCGCAGGTGCGAGATTTGGCCAGCCACGAAAAAGATCGCAGATGCGGGTAGTGGACCGCACCTACGAAGTCGCAGGTGCGGAATATGAGTCGCAGGTGCGGAGATAGGCAGTTTAGTGAAAATTCGCAGGTGCGGTTGTTTTGACCTNGTTAACGGGAAGTTCGGAGTTGAAAAAGTGCAGCAAGCAGTTGCTGGTTTTCTGGTTACTGATGTAACCGCACCTGTGAATGTTTGATCGCAGGTGCGGGCCCGCAGGAGCAGAAGAAGGCTCCGCAGGTGTGAGATTCGGCCAGCCAGGGAAAAGGTCGCAGATGCGGATAGTGGGTCGCACCTGCGAAGTCGCAGGTGCGGAGATAGGCAGTTTAGTGAAAAGTCGCAGGTGCAGTTGTTTTGACCGCAGGTGTGATCCCGCAGGTGCGAGACATTGGCCGCAGGTGCGGAGCCTCTGGGCAGAAAGTATAAATTAAAACCCTCAGCGATCATTAGACCTTTTAACACCATCTTTGAACGGGAAGAAGCTCTTGAGGTGATTTTTGAAGAGGGAAATCAGTGTTCTTCATAGAGGTAAGTGTTTTGATCATTAAAACTCGTTTATGGGTGATTATAGAACATAATCTCAGCAATTAATTCATGAAAAATCAGTAGAAAGAGGAGGTTTAGGGCTTGAGATTTTGAGACCTTTAGGGATTGATTTGAGGGGTCAAACAAACTCTGATTTTAGCGTTCTTGATATGTACAGACTCGTGAGATGATTAAGAACATTTTGGTATAAAATTTTTCAAGTTCCGAGATGCGGGCCCGGGGGTCGGATTTTGGCTAATTTCGGGTTTTGAGCTAAATTTGGTACTTTTCAATTGGAACTCATTCCTTAAGCATAATTTGATGATAAAAGTATGAACTTGGTAGATTTGGAGCACTCAGAGGCCAGTTAGAGGAAAAGGCACTGCGGAATAGTATTTTAGATGGTTTTGAGGTAAGTAACGTTTCCAAACTTAGAACTGAGGGTTTGAAACCCCGAGCTAAATGATTTATGACTATAATTGAGGTGACGCACATGCCAAGTGACGGGTGTTAGGGCGTGCACCGAGAAATTATGGTCTGGCTTATCCCATGGCACCGCTTAGTGATCATTCCATGACGATATATGTGCTTCTATTAATGTGGTAACTGTGAACATGTTAGAAATCATGCTAAGTATAAATGCTAGGCTTCACGCCGAAAATGCTGAGACCCGAGTGGTTGTATATTGCTGTCTCATTTTGTGATTATTTGATGTCATACACTCAGTCCTGTTATAGCATATCACTTCATATCTCAGTCTCAGTATTGTTAATTACATGCATACTTATCATTGTTTCGGGATGATGGAGGCATTTGTGCTCCATATGAGTGAGACTGAAGAGTAATGACTGAGTGAGGCCGAGAGCCTGTTATTGGGACAGTTATGAGAATGGACTGCATACTGCAACGATATTTAAATCATGCATTCGTTGGCTTGATATGGCGCTTGGGCCAGTAGGGCCCCTCCGGAGTCTTTACACCTCTAGTGAGCGCATTGATGTGAGGGATGGATATTCCCTGGACATGGATCTTGTCCGAAGTGGTATGTGAGGGATGGATCGTCCCTGGACATGGATCTTGTCCGAGTGTTGTATTCCGGAGATGGACTTTCTCCGTGGGGGCTGGATTGGCCTTTTTCCTCAGTACGGAGTGACTACCGTCACCGGTGTTTATGCATATTCCGGGATGGAACTTCCCTAGGCCTGAGAGTCATATATAGTACTGAGTGAACTTCTGTGGGAGAGTTGTGAGCACTATGTGCATGCCCATACTGGTTTCATACATATATTTTATGATGGCATGTAGACTATACTGGCATACTTGGCATATTTACTTATCCTGATAAACTCTTAGCATGTCTAAATTCTGTATATTGTTTATTGTAAATTTTTTGAGGTTTTGTACGTCACTACTTATCAGCCCATAGTTTGGGTTCGTTACTTCTGAGTTGGTGTACTCACGTTACCCCCTACACCTTGTGTGCAGATCCAGGTACACCGGGACCCGGTAGTGAAGATTGAGCAACGGTCAGAGTTTTCATTGGAGTTGTCGAGGTAGCAGCTGGCGATCGCGACCTCTTCTTCTCTTCCTTATTCCACCTGTTGCACTTATTTTGAGACAATGTTGTCTATTTCTCCATTCTTTATTTTTTATATATAGCAGCTCATGACTGAGTGACACCGGACCCAGGGTTAGAGGTTTTAAATTTCGTTTTTCAAATATTGTTTTAAACTTCAAATTCTTAGTATTATTAATAAATTCATTTAAAAATCGAATTTTTACTAGAAATTGAATTTAGATTAGTTAAAAAGGGAGGCTTGCATGGTTCCACGACAGGCGTCATCACGATTTTGAAATTGGGTCGTGACAAGATGGTATCAGCACGCTAGGCTAAATAGGTCTCACCAGTCATGAGCAGGTTTAGTAGAGTCTTGCGAATCAGTACGGAGTCGTCTGTACTTATCTTCGAAAGGCTACAGAACCCTTAGGAAGAATCCCACATTAATGAATTTTGTCGTGCGACTCTGTTGAATTCTCGAACTAAACTTCTGTTGTTTTCATTCTCTCACAGATGGTGAGGACTCGTGCTACCGATCGTGGTGATCAGACACCAGCAGGACCAGCTGGAGGTCGAGGCCGAGGCCGAGGTCATGGCAGAGGGAGGGGTGCAGCCCGCTCAGCAGCCGGGGCAGTACTTGTGACCTTCCCACTGCTCATGATCAGGTCCCCCCAGTTGAGATCCCAGCGGGAGAGGCTCAGGCACCACCAGTGCCCATTGTGATTCCGGGTCTTCAGGAGAACCTAGCCCAGATTTTGACGGTGTGCACCAGCCTGGCACAGGCCGTCGTCGTGTCTAATGTTGTTACTTCTCAGTCCGGGGAAGGCACTCAGACTCCAGCTGCCCGGATACCTGAACAGGTTACTCCGGGGCTTCAGACACCTGGGACAGTTCCAGTCCAGCCGGTTGTCCCAGCCCAATATTTTGTGGTCCCAGCGTTGGCAGATGACGAGCAACTCAGGTTAGAGAGGTTTAGTAGACTCCAGCCTCCAATTTTTAGTGGTACTGAGGGAGAGGACGCCCAGGGCTTTTTGGACAAGTGTCAGAAGATCCTTTGCACAACAGAGATATTGGAGGCTAGTGGGGTCCCATTTATTACCTTCCAGTTCGCAAGAGCTGCACTCGCTTGGTGGGAGGCCTATGAGAGGCGTAGACCTGCTAATGCAGTGTCCCTTACCGGGCGTCAGTTCTCCATTCTATTCCTGGAAAAGTATATACCACAGTCTTGCAAGGAGGAGCTGTGCAGGGAGTTTGAATAGTCGTGCCAGGCGGACATGACCGTGAGACAGTATGAGATGAGGTTCTCCGAGTTGGCCCGTCATGCTATTTGGCTAGTTCCCACGGATAGGGAGAGAATCAGGAGGTTCGTTGATGGCCTTATTTATCAGCTTCGAATTTTTCTGACTAGGGAGAGGGTATCTGGCGCTTCTTTCGAGGAGGTGGTTGACATTGCCAGAGAGATTGAGTCGGTTCGCCGCCAGGAGCGGATCGAGAGGGAGGCCAAGAGGTCTCGAGGACCTGGGAATTTTGGTGGGGTTCCTTCAGGGGGCAACCTCAATCTGGTGGAGGTCGTCCATTGAGGCAGGCTCAGCCAGGTCGCTTAGGTTATCGTGGTGGATCAGTTGGTCATGATCCTCATAGTTCACATCAGGTGCAACCATCCTTCAGTGCCATGCTAGCTGAGAGTTCGTCTTGGGCACCATCGGTTCAGAGTTAATCTATGCCTGGTTCTTCCAGTGGTTATCTTGGTGCTAGGGGTTCCCTTCAGTCCCTAATGCCATTCTCCGAGAGAGATTGCTTTGAGTGTGGAGATGTGGGCCATATTAAGAGGTTTTTCCCTCGTCTTGCGAGAGGTACTTATCAGCAGAGGAGTTAGCCCGCAGTTACAGAAATGCATGTATCTCTGTTGATTTAGCAGATTTAATGTGGTCGAAATTTCTTGGTTGACTGTGATACTCAAATTTCATCAAAAATTTCCAAAATATCCAAATTCTAATTTTCCTACATAATAGAAGAGCTACCAGTTTCGGCATGCGTGTTTAGTGGGAATAAATTTTAAATCATGGGTAATTTAGTTATTTGATCTATCAGGAGATACATGGCTTTTGTTACTACAACCACCGCTTGATTGTGTAGCTCTTCCTCTTCTTTCGACCCTTTTCCCATGACTTCTTTCCAGTTTTCTCAAAGGTACTTTTCCCAGTTCACTGTTAGCTCCTCTTTCAAATCTTGTTCTTTCCTTCTTGAATTGTATGTATGATGATTTTTGGCATGAAGGAGAAGTGTATATGGCATAAAGGAGAGATAACTTGGAGCTCTTCATTAGAAATAAAGGTAAATTTTCTCTATCTATTTGTTTCCTTCAGGTTCTACGACTCTTTTTCCTTTTTTTTTATCTCAAGTGTTGCCTTTTTTCTGTTCAATTCTAATCGTGGAATGCATGTATCTCTATTGATTCAACAGATTTAACGTGGTTGGAATCTCTTGGTTGACTATGTTACTCCAATTTCATGAGAAAATTCCAAACATCCAAATTTTATTTTTTCTATATAATAGAAGAGCTACCAGTTTCGACATGCGTGCTTAGTGGCAATAAATTTTAATTCATGGGTAATTTAGTCATTTGATCTATTAGGAGATATGTGGCTTCTGTTCCTACAACCACCACTTGATTGTGTAGCTCTTCCTCTTCTTTCGATCCTTTTCCCATGAGTTCTCTCCAGTCTTCTCAAAGGTACTTTTCCCAATTCACTATTAGCTCCTCTTCCAAATCTTTTCTTTCCTTTTTGATTTGTATGTATTAATATTTTTCTGCATGAAGGAGAAGTGTATTGGGCATAATGGAAAGACTAACTTGGAGCTCTTCATCAGAATTTAAGGTAAAATTTTCTCTATCTCTTTGTTTCCTTCATGTTCTGCATCTCTTCTTCCTTTTTTCCGCTTCAAGTGTTGCCCTTCTCTCTGTTTAATTCTGATTGTGGAATGCATGTATCTCTATTGATTTAGCAGATTTAACGTGGTCGGAATCTCTTGGTTGATTGTGTTACTCCAATTTCATTAGAAAATTCTAATTATTCTATATAACATAAGATCTACCAGTTTCGACATGCGTGCTTTATGGGAATAAATTTTAAATCATGGTTTATTTAGTTATTTGATCTATCAGGAGATACGTGGCTTCAGTTCCTACAACCAACACTTTTTTGTGTAGCTCTTCCTCTTCTTTCGATCATTTTCCCATGAGTTCTCTCCAGTCTTCTCAAAGCTGCTTTTACCAGTTCACCGTTAGATCCTCTTACAAATCTTGTTCTTTCCCTCTTGATTTTTATTTATGATAATTTTTGGCATGAATGAGAATTTATAGGGTAGAAAGGAGAGACAACTTAGAGCTCTTCATTAGAAACAAAGATAAATTTTCTCTATCTCTTTGTTTCCTTCATGTTCTACGTCTCTTCATCTTTTTTTTTTACATCTTAAGTGATGCCTTTCTCTCTATTTAATTCTTGCAATGCATGTATCTCTGTTGTTTCAACAGATTTAACGTCGTCGGAATCTCTTAAATGACTGTGTTAATCCAATTTCATCAGAAAATTCCAAATATCCAAATTCTAATTTTTCAATATAATAGAAGAGCTATCAGTTTCGACATGTGTGTTTAGTGGCAATAAATTTTGAATCATGGGTAATTTAGTCATTTGATCTATGATACGTGGCTTCTGTTATTACAGCCAACACTTGTTTGTGTAGCTCTTCCTCTTCTTTCGATCCTTTTCCCATGAGTTCTCCCCAGTCTTCTCAAAGGTGCTTTTACTAGTTAATTATTAGATCCTCTTACAAATCTTGTTCTTTCCCTATTTGATTTGTATGTATGATGATTTTTGGCATGAAGGAGAATTTATAGGGTAGAAAGGAGAGACAACTTGGAGCACTTCATCAGAAACAAAGGTAAATTTTCTCTAACCTTTTGTTTTCTTCATGTTTTGCGTCTCTTCATACTTTTTTTTCATCTCAAATTTTGCCCTTGTCTCTGTTTAATTCTGATCGTGGAATTCATGTATCTCTGTTGATTCAGCAATTTAATATGGTCGAAATCTCTCGGTTGACTGTGTTACTCCAATTTCATCATAAAATTTCAAGTATCCAAATTCGAATTTTCTATATAATAGAAGAGCTACCAGTTTCGACATGTGTGCTTAGTGGTAATAAATATAAAATCATGGGCAATTTAGTCATTTGATATATTGGGATATACGTGGCTTCTGTTCCTACAACCAACACGTGTTGTGTAGCTCTTCCTCTTCTTTCGATCTTTTTTCCATGAGTTCTCTCCAGTCTTCTCAAAGGTGCTTTTCCCAGTTCTCTGTTAGCTCCTCTTCCAAATCTTTTTCTTCCCCTCTTTGTATGTTCGATGATTTTGAACATGAAGGAGAATTTATAGGGAAGGAAGGAGAGAAAACTTGGAGCTCTTTATAAAAAAAGAACAAACTTTCTCTATCTCTTTGTTTCCTTCATGTTCTGCTTCTCTTCTACCTTTTTTTCATCTCAAGTTTTGCCTTTATCTCTGTTTAATTCTGATCGCGGAATGCGTGTATCTCTGTTGATTCAACAGATTTAGCGTGGTCGGAATCTATTAGATGACCGTGTTACTCCAATTTCATTAGAAAATTTCAAATATCCAAATTCTATTTTTTCTATATAATAGAAGATCTACCAATTTTGACATGCGTGCTTAGTGGCAATAAATTTCAAATCATGAGGAATTTAGTCATTTGATTTATCAGGAAATACACGGCTTCTGTTCCTACAGCCAACGTCATTTGATCTATTGGGAGATACGTGGCTTTTGTTCCTAAAGCCAACGCTTGTTTGTATAGCTCTTCCTGTTCTTTCGATCCTTTTTCCATGAGTTCTCTCCAATCTCTCAAAGGTGCTTTTTCCAGTTCTCTGTTAGCTCTTCTTCCAAATCTTGTTCTTTCCCTCTTTGTATGTCTGATGATTTTAAACATGAAGGAGAATTTATAGGGTAGGAAGGAGAGAAAACTTGGAGCTCTTTATGAAAAACAAAGATAAACTTTCTCTATCGCTTTGTTTCCTTCATGTTCTGCTTCTCTTCTACCTTTTTTTCATCTCAAGTTTTGCCCTTCTCTCTGTTTAATTCTGATCGCGGAATGCATCTATCTCTACTGATTCAGCAGATTTAGCATGGTCGGAATCTCTTGGTTGACCGTGTTACTCCAATTTCATCAGAAAATTCCAAATATCCAAATTCTAATTTTTCTATATAATAGAAGAGCTACCAATTTTGACATGCGTGCTTAGTGGAAATAAATTTCAAATCATGAGTAATTTAGTCATTTGATCTATCAGGAAATACACGGCTTCTATTCCTACAACCAACGCTTTTTTGTGTAGCTCTTCCTCTTCTTTCGATCATTTTCCCATGAGTTCTCCAGTCTTCTCAAAGCTGCTTTTACCAGTTCACCGTTAGATCCTCTTACAAATCTTGTTCTTTCCCTCTTGATTTTTATTTATGATGATTTTTGGCATGAAGGGGAATTTATAGGGTATAAAGGAGAGACAACTTGGAGCACTTCATCAAAAACAAAGGTAAATTTTCTCTAACTCTTTGTTTTCTTCATGTTCTACGTCTCTTCTTACTTTTTTCTCATCTCAAAATTTTCCCTAATGTCTGTTTAATTCTGATCGTGGAATTCATGTAGG
The DNA here is from genome assembly GCA_005239525.1 of Nicotiana knightiana. Classification (NCBI taxonomy): domain Eukaryota; kingdom Viridiplantae; phylum Streptophyta; class Magnoliopsida; order Solanales; family Solanaceae; genus Nicotiana; species Nicotiana knightiana. The sequence goes on along the minus strand of ML380411.1, from coordinate 29,006 downwards.
CTCTGTTGATTCAACAATTTAATGTGGTCGAAATCTCTCGGTTGACTGTGTTACTCCAATTTCATCATAAAATTTCAAGTATCCAAATTCGAATTTTTCTATATAATAGAAGAGCTACCAGTTTCGACATGCGTGCTTAGTGGTAATAAATTTAAAATCATGGATAATTTAGTCATTTGATCTATTGAGAGATACGTGGCTTCTGCTCCTACAACCAACGCTTGTTTGTGTAACTCTTCCTCTTCTTTCGATCCTTTTTCCATGAGTTCTCTCCAGTCTTCTGAAAGGTGCTTTTCCTAGTTCTCTGTTAGCTCATCTTCCAAATCTTGTTCTTTCCCTCTTGATTTGTATGTCTGATGATTTTTGGCATGAAGGAGAATTTATAGGGTATTAAGGAGAGACAACTTGGAGCTCTTTATCAGAAATAAAGATAAATTTTCTCTATCTTTTTGTTTCCTTCATGTTCTGCGTCTCTTCTTCCTTTTTTTTTCATCTCAAGTTCTGCCCTTCTCTTTGTTTAATTATGATCGCGGAATGCATGTATCTCTGTTGATTCAACAGATTTAGCGTGGTCGAAATCTCTTGGTTGACCGTGTTACTCCAATTTCATCAGAAAATTCCAAATACCCAGATTCTAATTTTTCTATATAATAGAAGAGCTACCAATTTTGACATGCGTTCTTAGTGGCAATACATTTCAAATCATAATTTAGTCGTTTGATCTATAAGGAAATACGTGGATTCTGTTCCTACAACCACCGCTTGATTGTGCAGCTCTTCCTCTTCAATCGATCTTTTTCCCATGTGTTCTCTCCAGTCTTTTCAATGGTACTTTTCTTAGTTCACTCTAAGCTCCTCTTCCAAATCTTGTTCTTTCCCTCTTAATTTATATATATGATGATTTTTGGCATGAAGGAGAAGTGTTTAGGGCATAAAGGAGAGACAACTTGGAACTCTTCATTAGAAACAAAGGTAAATTTTCTCTATCTCTTTGTTTCTTCAAGTTCTGCGTCTCTTCTTCCGTTTTTTTATCTCAAGTATTGCGCTTCTCTATGTTTAGTTCTGATCCTGGAATGCATGTATCTCTGTTGATTCGGAAAATTTAACGTGGTCTGAATTTCTTGGTTGACTGTGTTACTCCAATTTTATTAGAAAATTCCAATTATCAAAATTCTAGTTATTCTATATAACAGAAGAGCTACCCGTTTCGATATATGTGCTTAGTGGTAATAAATTTCTTATCATGGGTAATGTAGTCATTTGATCAATCAGGAGATACGTTGATTCTGTTCCTACAACTACAACTTGATTGTGTAGTTTTTCTTCTTCTTTCAATCCTTTTCCCATGAGTTATCTCCAGTCTTTCAAAGGTACTTTTTCCCCTTCACTATTAGCTCCTCTTCCAAATCTTGTTCTTTCCCTCTTGATTGTATTTGTATGCATGATGATTTTTGGCATGAAGGTGAATTTATAGGGTTGAAAGGAGAGACAACTTGGAGCTCTTCATCCGAAACAAAGGTAAATTTTCTCGAGGTGGTATTAGGAAAAAGCGATGAAAGGATTTTTCTTCCGCTAAATAAAGAGGTGTATTCTTTTGGTTGCTTGTTTGAATTCTGTGTAACTTTAAGCCAATACAATTATCCAAGATTGCTATGGAAAATAAGTTTTCATTGTGCTTACATTAAGCTCCTGAATTATTAGAATATAGTTGAGATTTTATGCACTGATGCGACTTGAACTTGCAAGTGCTTCAAATTGATGTGCATACTAACATGGATGAAAGATTATATTGTCTCTTCTCTAACTGCTTCTATTCAGAGGGGTTTTACGTTGTGTGTCTGAATTATTTACTACATGTATAACACTAGATGTATTTCAAAGGTTTTTGTAGAAAAGCATTTTCAGTGCAAACAACTAACTAATTCTTTTTCAAAATATGCCAAGGACTTCAATTACACTTACTATAAATTTTTATTAAAACAAAAGACCAACAACAAATGCAGAAAATTGTGAAATCTCCACCAAAAAATATAAAAAAAGAACGGGGAAGGTTAAAATAGAGAATAAAGACATCTCAGGGAGATCAAAAGTGATAGGCTATCGCAAAGAGAGAAACCTAAGAATGAAAAAAATATTGTTGTTTATGTTAGTAAACTTAAAATAATTCTGGAGATAATAAAAAAAAATTCAAATAGAAATGTAAACAAAATAAAAAACCAATTCGAGCCCACTGAATTCACAGTGTTTCCTTAAGGAATTTAATCCTCTCCTAGTACCCAAGGTTATAGATTATTTCCTCCCAGGATAGAACGAATTACACACTGGTGTAGTGGTACTTCAAACACCAGTGTTTCAGCGAACACAAAGTTCGGTAGCAAATCACACTTACTATTGCTTTCTTTGAAGTTAAAATATGCAGAAGAAGGGAAGAGAACTCAGAAATTCGTATGAAAAATCTGTGAGAATGGACTTGTATTTATAGCCAAAGTTATGCTGAAATCTGAAGAGGTGAAACTCTTCAGAATGGCTGTTTTTGCAAAACGGTCATAGCATAAATGCCATAATAAAGAGGGAAAATTGAAGAGGGTAGTTAATTTTCTGTTAAAAACTAAAAACTAAAAACTAAAAATTGGATAACCGAATTGGATTTAATATTAATATTTATTTTGTTATTAAAACAAATATTTAATAATATTTCTGTTAATATTTACTATTAACAAATAAATTTGGTCCAAAAATTAATCAATCGATCGACCATTTGATCAAATCCGAATCCGAATCCGAAGTCGAAGTCGAAGCCGAAGTCGAGCGAGCGAGCGACGAAGACGGCGCGAGGCTTGCCTTCTTCTCAACTCTTTATGAGCTACAAGAAGAGCAATTGTTTACATACCCATCAAAAACCTTTTCCTCTTCCCATATGGGACAATCAAGGAGGGAAACTCAAATATTTCATTTTCCCCTCTATTTCTCATTCACCCTATTTTAAGCATTAATAGCTTAAAAAACCCCAACAATCCCCCACATGAATGGGGAATGGCTATATCACGGAAGTATGCGTGAAAAACTATGTGATTCGCAAGCAAGGATTAATTGCATCTGGATAAGTAGGTTTCCCTTTGAACTTTCCGTAGTGAACTTATGTCGGATATACTCGGTCAATCGGTAGATTTGATATCTTTGAACCGTCGAACTTGGGTGTATACCTAAACAACCATAAGTCATGCAATCAACCCTTAACCGTCTTTGGTTCTCATTGTTGTGTTCGTCTCATCCATGAATACCGCCTGGTTTCATAAGTGCATAGAGAACTGGCCTTGCGAAATTCTCCCTGAAGCGGCTAACACTTCACACTTACATAGGTGATTCCTAAACGTGTAATCTTTTAGATTAACACCACTTCAAACTTAGGTAATCATTAAAGAACGTGTAAAGTTCTATCCTTGTTACTATACATTGTCTTCATCACTAGAAGGGACCAAAAAAAA
>ML380411.1:0-25363 GCA_005239525.1 Nicotiana knightiana | reverse complement strand
ATTGTCTCATCACGAGAATGGACCAAAAGTTTAGTTGACAATGTTGAACCGTCATTAATGACTTTGTTTGATCTCCTTGAACCTAGATCTTGGGATCTACAGTCTTCTAGGTAGAGTTACCGCCACTATGACTTGTTCTTGGCCATAGTCCAATTCCCCTTGATGATTTTTCAACTATCTCTCTAGTTAGGCCTTTTGTAAGTGGATCCGACACATTATCACTTGACTTTACATAGTCAATCGTGATAATTCCTCTAGAGATTAATTGCCTAACGGTTTTATGTTTCTTCGTATATGACGAGATTTACCGTTATACATAATGCTCCTAGCCCTTCCAATTGCCGCTTGACTAGCACAATGTATGCATATTGTTGCCAACGGTTTGGGACAAAATGGAATTTCTTCCAAAAATTTTTGGAGCCATCTAGCTTCTTCACCGGCTTTATCTAAGGCTATGAACTCAGCCTCCATTGTAAAGCGGGTGATAATAGGCTGAATTCACATAGTTTAGCGTATACTTATACTCTAACTTAATGATGCTTCACGGTCTTAAGTGTGTTAAATGATGATAAATTGGCTCTAATGGTGATTTTTGTGTTTCACAGGATTACAATAAGCTATTGAGGACTTATGACGGTGATCCGGGCGAATTTGAAGAATAACATGCCATGGGGTAATTTCGAGGTGATTTGAAGGCTGGAGATTTAGCGAGGCAGTAGGAAACACCATTAGCGCGGGCTGTAGCACGACCTTAGCGCGCCCGCGCTAGTTCAGACGGGAAAAATACTTCGAAAGGGTACTTTTGGAAGTTCGGGGCCAATCCACTTAACCTATAAAAGGTTCAATTTGCCCAAAGGAGTAGAGAATCCAGGTTTAGAGTTTAGAACAAGAAAAGCAAGGGCAAGAGGCAAGGAGGGCAATCGGGCATCAATCCATATCTCCTTCTCTTGTGATTTTTATCATTGTTCATGAATTCTTTTGTAGTTTTCATTATTGTTATGAGTAGCTAACTTTCTAATCTAAGATTTTGGTGGAACCCGTTGGGGGATGACTTTATTGTGATATTAATATAGTTTTGGTTGGTTGTTAATCTTTATTTGTTTAACTACGTTCTTGTTGTAGTTGATTGAAGGACCCTCAATAGTTGTGCCTATTTATTATGAATCTACTTAAGAGATAAAATTGTTGTTGTTTCCATTCTCAATGACAGGAGCAGCCTAGACTTGGCTAAACTCGCTCCTCATTAATTCCATTACCATATGAGAGGAATTAGTTAAGCAATTCGTGAACAAATTCCATCCACCCAACAAGACAACTCAACAAATTGATGAAATCTTGAGATTTAGACAGAAGCCAGCTGAAACATTGCAGGAAACATGAGAACGATTTAAAGGAGTGTTGGTTATCTGTCCGCACCATGAAATTCCAGAGCAGATGTTGGGGCAATGTTTTTATATGGGTATGGTGGATACTGTAAAGGCAAATGTAGATGATTCAGCTGGTGGATCATTCTTGTAGTTCGGGGTGGACAACCAGAAATGCGCCAATTACTCATGTAGTTCACTCAGTGCCCTTCAACCCATCCAATACTCTTGCTGATAATGTATCCACCTTGATAACACAGATGAGCATACTAACTAAAACGGTGGAGAAATCAGGGCAAAAACAGCAGGTACATATCGCGGATACAACCAATTGGGGCTTATGCACATCTTGCATTAGTCAACCAATTGGTAATCAGTGGAATGCAGAGTGTGATAACCCTCCTTACCCAGAAACATGAATTATGTGTCAAATTATGGAGGCCGGAGACAGGGGGGACATAACTAGGGTCAGCAAGTTCAACCGTATAGACCACCTCACCAGCAACAGAACAATGGAAACATGGGTTCCATGAGACCTCATGGTAATATGGCACCTTATCAGAGGCCACAAGATTATAACAATCAAAATCAGCAGTAAGCATACCACCCTCCTCAATAACAACATGGGGGGGGGGAGGCAAGAAGATGGGTTTTCCAGGCTTGAAGCGATGATGCAACAAGTGATTGGGTCGACTGCCAAAATGAGTGAGAGGGTAGATGCACATGATGCAGCTATTAAAAATATTGAAGTGCAGTTGGGCCAGATATCTATGTCAGTGAACAATCGTCCTGTTGGGACTTTACCTGTAGATACTCAGGTGAATCCTAAGGACTATGGCCCGAAGCAGATGATGTCAATGAGTCTCCGCAATGGCAGGGACTTAAAATTGGAACAAGAGTTGGCTCGTGAAAGCATGCAGGCAGAGACACTAGTACTAGTGCCAATCGAAATTAATGATTCCACAAAATTGACCAAGGTAACAGTGCAAACTACTGAAGGAGAACCTAGTGGGCAGAGTGAGGCTGAAAAGGAAGTGGAAATAACCCTAGAGCCAGTAGTTGAGGTGGTAGTTGAGAAAGAAAAATCCCAAATCACTGGGAAGAAGAGACCGCCAGCCCCATTCCCTCAAAGGCTGGCCAAATACCAAAAGGATGAGCAGTACAAAAAGTTCGTGGATATGCTGAAGCAGATACATGTAAACATTCCTCTGATTGATGATATGAAAGAGATGCCTGGGTATGCACAGATGATGAAGGACTTGATGTCCCGGAAGTTTGATTTCCAAGAATTGGCGACTGTGACTTTGACTCAGACTTGCAGTGCTGTGGTAACACGACCAATATCAGAAAAGTTGTCTGATCTAGGGAGTTTTACAATTCCCTGCACCATTGGCAATTTGGCTTTTTCCAAAGCACTGTGTGATTCGGGGGCCATCATTAATCTAATGCCCCTGGCCATTTATAAGAGACTGGGTATTGGTGGAGCCAGACCAACTTCCATGTTACTGCAACTAGCTGATAGGACGGTGAAGAGACCGTCGGGTATTCTGGATGATGTTTTGGTGCAAGTGGGGAAGTTTGTGTTCTGGATGATGTTTTGGTGCAAGTGGGGAAGTTTGTGTTCCCTGCTGATTTTGTGGTACTAGACTGTCGAGTGGATGAAGAGATTCTCATAATCTCGGGCAGGCCATTTTTGGCCAGAGGAAAAGCTCTCATTGATTGTGAGACTGGGGAGCTCAAGATGAGGCTTAATGATGAAGAAATCACATTCAATGTGCAGAAATCCATGAGGCGACCGAGTGAGTTTGCCAACTGCTCTCTAATTGATGTTGTGGATGTGATAGTGGAGGAAGATGATGCGTCCTTAACTATTGAGGACCCCCTTGCTGCATGTTTAATGAATTTAGATGAGGTAAATGAGGAGGAATTGGCAGAGTGGGTGTTAGCACTTGAAGGTAAAGGGGTATGGCCGAGGGATCTCGAGTTTGAACCATTGCACTTAGACAAAAGAGAGAGCCTGCCAGCCAAGCCCTCTGTGGAAGAACCTCTCAAACTAGAATTGAAACCATTGCCAGCCCATCTCAGGTATGCATTTCTAGGCCCTAATACTACGTTACATGTTATTATCTCATCCAGTTTGTTAGATGTGCAGGCAAATCAGTTGTTACAGGTACTCTCAGAATGCAAGACTGCCATTAGATGGACCATGGCAGATATTAAAGGGATAAGCTCAGCATATTGCATGCACAAGATTCTCTTAGAAGAGGGACACAGACCTTCCAAGTAACATCAAAGGTGCTTGAACCCAAACACGAAGGAAGTGGTGAAGAAAAAAATATCAAGTGGTTAGATGCAGGAATCATTTTCCCCATCTCTGACAGCAGCTGGGTTAGCCCCGTGAAATGTGTTCCAAAAAAAGGGTGGCATGATGGTTGTAAAGAATGACAAAAATGAGTTGATATCTACAAGAACCGTCACGGGCTGGAGAATATGCATGGATTACAGAAAGCTGAATCTTGCCGCCCGTAAAGACCACTTCCCACTTCCCTTCATTGATCAGATGCTCGACAGGCTTGCAGGGAGGTCTCACTTTTGTTTCTTGGACGAGTACTTGGGGTACAACCAAATTTCAATCGCCCCGGAAGACAGGGAAAACCCCCCTTCACATGCCCCTATGGGGTATTTTCCTTCAAAAGGATGCCATTTGGCCTATGCAATGAACCCGCCACATTCCAAAGGTGCATGATGGCCATATTCACATACATGGTCGAAAACATCATGGAGGTATTCATGGATGATTTCTCAATTGTGGGAAATTCATTCGATGAGTGCCTAGAAAACCTGACCCGTGTCCTAAAAAGGTGCATTGGGACGAATCTTGTGATTAACTGGGAGAAGTGCCATTTCATGGTACAAGAAGGGATCGTCTTGAGGCACTTGGTGTCAAGTAAAGGAATTGAGGTGGACCGATCTAAAGTCGATGTGATCGAAAAACTTCCACCTCCCACATCAGTCAAAGCTATACGTAGCTTCCTTGGGCATGTCGGGTTCTAGCGGTGATTCATCAAAGACTTCTCCAAGATCGCCGACCCCCTCTGTAAGTTGCTTGAAAAAGATAACCCTTTTGTTTTCTAATGATTGCAGGGTAGCATTTGAGGAGATAAAAAGTCACGACACCAATCATCGTTGCACCCGACTGGGAGCAACCATTTGAACTCATGTGCGATGCCAATGACTACGCAATGGGAGCCGTGTTGGGTCAGCGCAAAGATAAAATAATGTACCCAATTTACTACACAAGTAGGAATTTTAGTGGAGCTCAGCTAAACTACACGGTGACCGAAAAGGAGATGTTGGCAGTAGTGTTCGGCTTTGACAAGTTTAGGTCTTACTTGATCGGGTCAAAGACGATTGTGTACACTGATCACGCAGCCATCAGATACTTGGTTGAGAAAAAAGAGTCTAAGTCGGGCCTAATTCGTTGGGTGTTGCTTCTTCAAGAATTTGACTCGGAGATTCATGACCGCAAGGGCACGGAGAACCAAGTCGCTGACCACTTGTCACGTTTTGAAGGTGCTGGGAATGCATTGAATCAGAGGATATTATGGAAACCTTTCCAGGCGAGCAGTTACTCACCACAAGCGTAGAGGATGTCATGGTATTCAGACATTGCAAACTACCCGGCAAGTGGTATTGAACCTTACGAACTCTCTTCTGTCCAAAAGATATCGTGATTCCTGCAATTACTATTGGGATGAACCTCATTTGTTTAAATTTGCATTGATAACATGATCCGGAGGTGTGTCCCCGAGATAGAACAATTTTGCAGGCTTGTCACGCATCACCATATGGAGGACATTTTGGAGGAGTTCGGACAGCAGCTAAGGTGCTAGAGGCCGGGTTCTATCGACCTACTGTGTTCAAAGATGCTCACCAGTGGGTGAAGGGTTGTAACGAATGTCAAAGGACGGGGAACATATCCCGTCGTCATGAGATGCCCATGAATCCAATACAAGAAGTAGAGGTGTTTGATGTATGGGGGATTGACTTCATGGGTCCCTTTGTCAGCTCTTACGATAATAAGTACATACTTGTTGTTGTAGACTACATGTCCAAATGGGTAGAAGCTGCAGCGTTCCCCACCAATGATGCAAGAGTGGTGGTGGGGTTCTTGAAGAAAAACATATTCACCCGTTTTGGGATTCCAAGGGCTATTATTAGTGACGGAGGCACTCACTTTTGCAATCGTGTCTTCGAGAAGCTACTAGCCAAGTATGATGTGCACCACAAGGTGGCAAACCCTTATCACCCTCAAACGAGCGGGCAGGTTGAGGTATCAAACTGTGAAATCAAGAGTGTGTTGACCAAAACAGTAAACGCCACAAGAACTGATTGGGCGAAAAAGCTTGATGACGCACTCTGGGCCTATAGGACTGCATTGAAAACACCAATTGCTATGTCTCCATACAAGTTAGTATTTGGTAAGGCCTGTCACTTGCCTGTGGAGCTAGAACATTGAGCGTGGTGGGCATTAAAGCAGTTGAACATGGATCTCGATGCTGCGGGATAAAATCGAGTCACAAAGCTGCATGAGTTGGAAGAATTCATATATCAAGCATTTGAGAGCACAAGGCTATATACAGAGAGAATGAAGAGGTTACACGATAAAAACATTGTGGACTGAAATTTCAAACCCGGAGACAAAGTATTGCTCTACAATTCAAGATTGAGATTGTTTCCGGGTAAGCTCAAGTCCCGATGGTCTGGACCATTCAAGGTGGTCGAAGTGTTTCCTTCTGGTGCTGTGGAAATTGCTGCTGAAGATGGGTCTAGCGCCTTCAAGGTCAATGGACAAAGATTGAAAATGTATGGGGGGATGAATGAAACTAGTGAGCTGGTCGTGGTGCATCTTTTTGAACCTCAGAGGCTGAACGAGGCTTAATTGCGCTCATTCTACGTCGTGCCGTGACGGTAAATCAGGCGCTTCATGGGAGGTAACCCATTGATTGTTGTACTCATCATTCCACGACATTAAATCAAGCGCTGGTTGGGAGGCAACCCAATACATATAGAGTTTATAGTATAAAGTACTAACATATGCAGGTGTGCGAGAAAAGGGGTGAACACGGGACCCAAGAAAGAAGAAAACAAAAGAATGATTTCTGCTGACGCCTGAACTAGCGCGCCCGCGCTAAGGTTGCGCTAGTCAGTTTTCTCACTGCCTATCCAACTTCGCCACTAGCACGACCGCGCTAATCTCGTGCTAGAGGTTGCGCAAGTGGGGTTTTACATTGTCCCTCAACCCCTGGACTAGCCCACCCACGCTATTCTAGCGCTAAGGTCGCGCTAGTCCATCTCGACACAGGTAAGTTTTTCGGGTTAATTTTTTATTTTATTATTTTCTTTTTGTAATTTTCCCAACCACCCAATTAATTTTATACCCCCTAACCGACCCAACCCCTTTCACTTCCCCCCACTTTCCTTCTCACGATATAACTCCACCCTCCCATAAACCCTTCCCCTTCTTCTTGTTCTTTTCCTCTTCATCTTCCCCTCCAAACGCACGCAAACACCTGCAAGTCTTTTTTTGCACCTCTCTATTCCACAACTCAAGAACTCCCATATCTAAGTATTCTTCAACCCCCATTAATCCATCTCCCTCCTTCAACTCTACAGGTATGTATTTCTCACACTAATTTTCTTTTTATTTTTCTTAACTTTGTTTTTCTTTTCCCTTGTGTACACAAATTGTAGCTTTTTCTTATTTGGCAGTCGTACTGGGTAGTAGTTGATTTGTACTGAAAAGAGATGACATAGGGAGTGTGGGGTGTTGTGATTATGTTTGGGTTTTTGTGGTGGTGCTTCATATCCATTATTGAGTGCTTGAGGTTTAAATTGTTAATGCCCACCACATGTTTGTTAAAAGGCCCCAGTGGAGGGAAGTAATGTGACCAATTTTGTAGTGAAGTCTGAGTAACCACAATTGGGTCACCCTGTTGTACTGAGCTAATACTGTGCTAATTGTAGGAACAATGCCTCCACACAAGCGTCAAGCCACAGGATCCTCCTCGAGTCGTTCGGCAAGAGCCTCCACCGGAAGAAGGCCCCGAAAATCAGTTGACTCGAGGCCTTTCAATAGCCACAAGTTTGTCTCAATGAAGGCTCAGGACAGATTCGCTACAAAGAGGATAAGACAGTTGTACCTGAGCAGGCCATGGACTCTGAAGCCATCAGGATAAACTGTCCTAGAATGTATCAGGTGTTAATGCAGTGTCGCTTGGATGTTTTCTTTGAGGAACCTGATGAGGCAAATGCCATGATTGTCCGGGAATTTTATGCCAATGCTCCAGAGCACGAAAACTATGTGGTAACATTGCGGAGAAGGCAGGTTAATGCCTCAATGGAGAACATTTGGACAATGTACATGCTACCTCCACCAGTGGCTGATTATGTGGATGCCTACCATACCTATAGTGGGAAAATGACTCCCTGGGATACGTTCACCCCGACCATCTGTCGACCGGGTGTCCCGTTGAAGTGGTACAAATATGGGAACAAATTCCACTCCTCGTCCCTCAAGTTTGAGGCCAAATGCTGGTTGTACCTGATCAATAGCCGACTCTTGGCATCCAAAAACACTTCAGAGGTGAACATTCCTCGAGGGTGTTTGATTTGGTGCTGCATGATAGATGCACCATTCGATGCGGCCCAGGTAATTCATGAAGATATGTTTGTCCGCATGAAGGTCCAAAGTTATAGGTTCTTCTACCCATCGCTTGTTACTCGATTGTGCGTTGCTGCTGGGGTGCCAGGAGACTTTGCCGTAGATGGCCGGGCCTGAGGTGCACCCCTTCAAAGCTGAAGGAGTTACTACGGGCAAGGCAACAGTGGCGGCAGATGAGGAATTAGAAGGGCATGACTCTGAGGAGGATGAAGCGTAGGAGGAGCCTCAAAAGGGAGGTGGGGACACTGAGCACATGGAGGAGGAGCATCCCGTTCAGGAGCAGGTTACAGATGTTGGAGGCCCGTCTAAGGCCAGTTGGGGACAGCGGTTAGACCACCTAGAGCAAGACGTGGCTGGGCTCAGGACCTCGGTGACTGACCTGGGGATCATGTTGATGAGATGGGCACCTAACAGAAGAAATCTGAGAAGAAGATCATGGGTTGGCTCCGCGCCCTGGGTCGTGCGTGCAACGTTGACTCAGGCACCGTCTCCGACCAGGATTGAGCTGTCAGGGAAGTCCCTTTCCTTACTCTATTTCTATTTGGCCTGAGGACATGTCTTCATTTTAAGTGTGGGGTGGGGTATGGACTCCTTGTTTTGTTGTATGTTGTACATTTATGAAGTGTTTGCTTTAGTTTGTGTTTAACTTGGTAGAATTGTAGTTTTGTTTTATGTTTTCTTTTTGTAGTTTGTTTTAGTTTTTTTTTCTAGGTATAGTTAATCAAGTCGTCTTGGCCCGACGACGGATCCCTTCGGAGGGGTTCTTGAGGGTCCAAGCCGATTGAAAAAAAAATTAGAAAATTTAGTGGACTCTTCCTGATGACGGGTTTCTTAGGCAGTTTTCTTGAGGGAGGTTAGTCCAAAGAAAACACCAAAAAGATTTTTATTTTTTTACTTTTAGGTAGTGTAGTAACTCCCCCTGGTTTTTCTTTTGACTGCGGTTCTTTTCCAAGGGTTTAACTTGAATCGGGTATAGCTAGCTTCTTCTTTTATTTTTAGTTGTTAGGAATCCTTTGGGCAAGGTGTTGAATGATAAAATGCTACCCTTAGTGTGCTACACCCAAACACCGTGAATCCTATAGTGTGACGCTTAGGCTCACTTGTTGACTCTTGTAGAATGCCTTAATGGTGCATGTTGTAACCAACTTAAATGCTCAATGGAGTGGTTTGATGAACCAATTTGGATTGAATTATGTGCCATGTGTGTGTGAGGTATTTTGCATCTTATTCTATGTCTGCATTTGGTACCTAGAACTTGCCCCGTGTGTGTACAAATCGAAATAGAAGTTTGTTTAGTCTTAGAAGAGATATAGACATTTCTTTGTTAAGCCAGGCACAAATATGTACCCACCTGAATGTAATTAACCATAGTCAACCCCTTTGAGCTTATAAGCCTATTTCTTTGATAACCATATTATGAACCATAACCAATTGTTTGAATAACCTGTCTGTTTGAACCCGGTACCTTCCATGAGCACTTGAACTGTTAGCTGATATGTAAAAGTCAAAGTGTGGGGTGGTGGTCTGATCTGTAAGGAAAATCAAGGAAATAGAATGAAAGGTGCAAAAGTGTAAAAAATGCAAAAGTGAAGGCCACTCAGAGAAAAACAAAAGAAAGAAAGAGGACAATAAATACATGATGTCCTTGATAATTAGTGGCATGAAAAAGAAAGTTGCACCTAAAGAATAGTGGGGTAATTATGAAGTAAAACATGGTGAAAGTTCTGGCCAAGCATGAAAATGGGCTGAATGTTAATGTAATTGTATTAAAAGTGCTTAGGGAGGTTAGTCAATATACTCAAATGTATCCTACCCGTCCCTTAGCCTACATTACAACCAAATAAAGACCTATTGATCTTAGACTGAATAAACTCAATTAGTAGAGTATTACACTACGGGAAAGCCTATAACGTATATGTGTGACATATGAATGTTCTTTTTGAGAGTGAGTGAATTCTTTCGATTTAAAGTTCTTGTTGCTCTTACTATTACTTTTGTGGAACTACTCTCAATTGTGTTAAGTGAGGGCACGTGATTTATGAAAAAGAGGTAAGTCTTGACCTCCTTGTAGAGTATCTCGAGGAAGTAAGAGTGTTGCATGGCATGTGAGAGTCACCGCTTGAGGCATAGATGTTACACTGCTAGGTACAATGCTTGTAAAACGTTCGTGGTGTGACACCGTAGGGAAGTGTTTGATGCAAAGAAACATTGTAGGATGTAGTGGATTGCTCGAGGACTAGCAATGATTTAAGTGTGGGTGTTGATAATAGGCCAAATTCACATAGTTTAGCGTATATTTATACTCTAACTTAATGATGCTTCACGGTCTTAAGTGTGTTAAATGATGATAAATTGGCTCTAATGGTGATTTTTGTGTTTCAGAGGAGTACAATAAGCTGTTGAGGACTTATGACGGTGATCCAGGCGAATTTGAAGAATAATAGGCCATGGGGTAATTTCGAGGTGATTTGAAGGCTGGAGATTTAGCGAGGCAGTAGAAAACCCCATTAGCACGGGCTGTAACGCGACCTTAGCGCGCCCACGCTAGTCCAGCTTCCGGAGGCAGACAAAAACCCCATTAGCGCGGGCATTAGCGCGCCTGCACTACTCCATACGGGAAAAATACTTCGAAAGGGGGTACTTTTGGAAGTTCGGGGCCAATCCACTTAACCTATAAAAGGTTCAATTCGCCCAAAGGAGTAGAGAATCCAGGTTTAGAGTTTAGAACAAGAAAAGCAAGGGCAAGAGGCAAGGAGGGCAATTGGGCATCAATACATATCTCCTTCTCTTGTGATTTTTATCATTGTTCATGAATTCTTTTGTAGTTTTATTATTGTTTTGAGTAGCTAATTTTCTAATCTAAGGTTTTGGTGGAACCCGTTGGGGGATGACTTTATTGTGATATTAATATAGTTTTGATTGGTTGTTAATCTCTATTTGTTCAACTACGTTCTTGTTGTAGTTGATTGAAGGGTCCTCAATTAGGTGTGCCTATTTGTTATGTATCTACTTGAGAGAGAGTGCATATTTAGGTAGTTGTTTGAACAACATCACTCCCGGAGTATAGACGAAAGTCATAACCGAGGGTTTAGAGGTTGGATTAGAGATAACGATACCTCGGGTGCAATCTAAAGTGAATTGTAATGCAATCTAGCTAGCGTAACTTGAGAGAGTGCGTCTAGTAAATTATCATAATTACTTGAGAGAGATTTATGGTAGCTGGAGTGTTCATGATTTATAGAGACAACTAAATCAAAACTATAGGAAGTATACAAGAAGGAAGTTCACCAACGAGGGAAACCATAACCTTAGACCTTTATTACAATTGTTTACACCTCATTGTTAGTTAATCTTTAGTTTATTAATTTTGTTCAGCTGTAGTAGTAAAAACACCACCAAGTGATATTCATAACTTTTGAGAAAGTTGATTATTGAGAATTTAGTAATCTAATAATAACAATTGATGCGTTAGTTCCATGTGAGATTCGACTCTGGGCTAAATACTCAGATTATATTTGCAACGCCCGCTTAGTCTTTTTATAAGACATAGTTGAGCGTGATCAACGGGAAATACAAGTTTGTTTGGATGACTTCCAAGATACCGATCCTCCACCAATAGCGAATACATATCCACTTGTGGACTTGGAATCAGTTGATCCGATGATCCAATTTGCATCACAATATCCCTCTATGACCACATGATATTTACTGTAGTGCAAAGCAAAGTCCTGTGTATGTACTAAATACCCCAAAACTCGTTTCATGGCCATCCAATGAGATTGACCTGTATTGCTCGTATATCGACTCAATTTACTTATAGCACAAGCTATATCTTGTCATGTACAATTCATGATGTATATCAAGCATCCCAACACACAAGCATAATCTAAGCCTTTGTTCTTTTCTAATGCAAGATTCACGTCAATTGGAGTCTTTGCAACTTTAAAGCCCAAGTGCTTGAATTTTTCAAGTACTGTCTTAATATAATGAGATTGTGACAATGCCAGACCTTGAGAAGTCTTATGGATATTAATTCCGAGAATTAAATCAGCAACTCCCAAGTCTTTCATATTAAATTTTCCAGTTAGCATACGCTTAGTCGCATTTATGTTGGCAATGTCATTACTCATTATCAGCATATCATCCACATATAAGCAAGCAATGACTATGTGATTTGGAATATTTTTAATGTACACACATTTATCACATTCATTTATTTTAAAACCATTTGACAACATTGTTTGGTCAAATTTCGCATGCCATTGTTTGGGTGCTTGTTTTGATCCGTAAAGGGACTTAACAAGTTTACATACCTTCTTTTCTTTACCTGGAACCACAAACCCTTCAGGTTGTTCCATGTAGATTTATTCCTCCAACTCTCCATTTAAGAAGGCCGTCTTAACATCCATTTGATGAATTTCAAGGCCATAAACTGCAGCTAACGCTACTAACGTTCGTATGGAAGTAATTCTTGTAACTGGAGAGTATGTATCAAAATAGCCAGGACCTTCTCGTTGTCTATACCCTTTGACCACAAGTCTTGCCTTATAATTGTCAATAGTGCCATCATCTTTCATTTTCCTCTTAAAGATCCATTTAGAACCCAACGATTTATTTCTAGGAGGAAGATCAACCAATTCCCATGTATGGTTGTTCAATATGGATTCTATCTCACTACTGACTTCCTCTTTCCAAAATAATGATTCCGAAGAAGACATAGCTTCTTTAAGTGTTTGAGGCTCATTCTCCAATAAGAAAGTCACAAAATTTGGTCCAAATGAAGTAGACGTTCTTTGACGTTTACTACGTCTTGGATCCTCCTGATTAAATGTACTTTCTTTTGTTTCTTCCCGAGGTCATTTCGATCCTTCACTAATTGACTCACATTCCTTTTTATACGGATGTATATTTTCAAAGAACTCAGCATTATCTGATTCTATAACCGTATTATTATGAATGTCGGGATTTTCAGATTTATGAACCAGAAATAGATATGCTTTACTATTGGTGGCATATCCTATGAAAACACAATCAATGATTTTCGATCGTATTTTTACTCTTTTGGGTTTAGGAACTTGCACTTTTGTCAAATACCCCCACACTTTAAAATAATTAAAGTTGGGCTTCCTTCCTTTCCATTTTTCATATGGAATGGATTGCGTTTTGCTATGGGGTACTCGATTTAGTATTTGGTTAGCCGTAAGAACGGCTTCCCCCCACAAGTTCTGTAGCAAACCAGAACTTATCAACAATGTGTTCATTATCTCCTTTAGTGAACGATTCTTTCTTTCCGCAATCCCATTGGATTGGGGCGTGTAAGGGGCCGTTGTTTGATGAATAATTCCATATTCTAAACATGTTTCTTCAAAAGTAGATTCATCTTCACCACCCGTATCACTTCTTATCATTTTGATTTTCTTGTTAAGTTGCGTTTCAACTTCATTTTTGTATTGCTTGAATGCGTCTATTGCTTCATCTTTACTATTAAGTAAGTAAACATAGCAATATCGAGTACTATCGTCAATAAAAGTTATGAAATACTTCTTTCCACCGCGAGATGGTATTGACTTCATGTCACAAATATCTGTGTGAATTAAGTCTAAAGGATTTGAATTCCTTTTAACTAACTTATAAGGATGTTTAACATACTTAGATTCCACACAAATTTGACATTTTGATTTGTTGCATTCAAACATAGGAAATACTTCCAAGTTAATCATTTTTTCGCAAGGTTTTATAATTGACATGACCCAAACGTATATGCCATAATTCATTTGACTCAAGTAATTAAGACGAAGTTGAAATTTTATTATTATTTTCAAAAACCATTACATTCGGCTTAAAAAGGCCCCCAGTGAGGTAACATTTTCCTACAAATATTTCGTTCTTACTTATTACAACCTTATCAGATACAAAGACACATTTAAATTCTTCCTAATCTCGGGAACATGAAGGACGTTGTTCAAAGTCACCACTTTGCCGGAAGTCATTTTGAAAAATATCTTCCCACATCCTTCAATCTTGGCCTTTGCAGCATTTCCCATAGATAGCGTCTCTTCAGGTCCAACAGGAGCATAAGTAGCAAAAGCTTCTCTAACAGTACAAACATGACGAGTGGCTCCAGAATCAATCCACCACTCTTTAGGATTTCCCACCAAGTTGCATTCGGAAAGCATGTCACACAAGTCATCAACATCATCATGCTTTTCAACCATGTGTGCTTGACCCTTCTTCTTGTCTTTCTTCGTAGCAAGACACTCCGTAGATTTGTGTCCGGCTTTTCCACAGTTGTAGTAATTTCCACTGAACCGCTTCTTGCTTGGGTTGTTTTTGGGTCCATAAGTGTTCTTCCTCTTTTTGTTATCTTCAACAATATTTGCTCTCATTATTTTTGAGTTTCCACGGCCTCTCTTGTCAGCAACTTTATTGTCCTCTTCGATTCTCAATAGAACAATGAGATCTTCAAGGGACATCTCCTTGCGTTTGTGTTTCAAATAATTTTTGAAGTCCTTCCACAACAGAGGTAACTTCTCAATCATTGTTGCTACTTAGAATGCTTCATTGATGACAAGACCTTCAATGAAAGTTCTGTTAGTAAACATAATAAAATTAATACTACCAACATTAGTATTAATTCTACTTATACCTTCAACAAGGAGATCATGAATAATCACTTGCAATTCCTGGACTTGGGTAATAACATACTTGTTATCTACCATTTTGTAGTCCAAAAATTTTGCGGCGACGAACTTCTTCTAATCGGCTTCTTCAGTTTTGTATTTCTTTTCAAGCGCAATCCACAGTTCTTTTGACGTCTCCATGCCACTGTAGACGTTATACAAAGCGTCCTCCTGTCCGCTAAGAATATAATTCTTGCACAAAAAATCAGAGTGCTTCCACGCCTCAATCACGAGAAAGCGTTCATTCTCTGGAGTTTCATCAGACAACACATGAACATCTTCCTTGATGAACTTCTGGAGACTTAGAGTAGTCAAGTAGAAGAACATATTTTGCTGCCAGCGCTTGAAATCAATCCCGAAAATTTTTTCGGATTTCTTCGCCGGTGCCAATGCTGCCGGTGTTGTTCGGTTCGTTGAGGCATTGACAGTTACCATCAGAACAACTTGGTTTCCGTTGTTATTCGTCATTTCTGTAAAAGAATGACACAAACGTTAAAAACACGTAGATTTTAATCTCCAATAGAGTAGAAAATCACAAGGTTTTACTCTCCAGAAACAGTGAGTATAACACAAATACAGAAAATATATTAAATTCCTTAAGCTTGTTAGTAAACTGTGTTTGTAAAATAATTCTGGAGATAATAAAAAAATAATATTCAAACAAAAATATAAACGAAATAAAAAATCAATTCGAGCCCACTGAATTCACAGTGTTTCATTAAGAATTTAATCCCCTCCTAGTACCCAAGGTTATGGATTATTTCCTCCCAGGATAGAACGAATTACACACTAGTGTAGTGGTACTTCAAACATCAGTGTTTCAGCGAACTTTGAGTTCGGTAGCAAATCACACTTACTATTGCTTTCTTTGAAGTTAAAATATGCAGAAGAAAGAAGGAGAACTCAGAAATTCGTATGGACTTGTATTTATAGCCAAAGTTGGGCTGAAATCTGAAGAGGTGCAACTCTTCAGAATGGCTGTTTTAATAACATTTCTGTTAATATTTACTATTAACAAATAAATTTGGTCCAAAAATTAATCAATCAATCATTTGACCGGAGCCGGAACCGGAGTCGAGCCGAGCGAGCGACGACGACAGCGCGATGTTTGCCTTCTTCTCAACTCTTTATGAGCTAGAAGAAGAACAATTATTTATATACCCATCAAAAACCTTTTCCTCTTCCCATATGAAACAATTAAGGAGGAAAACTCAAATATTACTCAAATATTTCATTTTTTACTTTTATTTACTATTCACCATATTTTAAACATTAATAGCCCTATTTTAAGCATTAATAGCTTTAAAAAAACCCAACAGTTTACTGGTCTTGATCAAGTGCATTCTTGAAGAGAACATATTAGATTTGCTTACCTAAGTGTCTCCAGATAAAAAAATTGTCTATTTTTTATTTTTTGATAAGCATAAAGAATTGTATTTCATTTTTACCCAGTAAATAAAAGCACTATATGTCATGTGCTTCATCCAACAAGTACAAGATGCCAAAACAGTAATAAACCCATAAGAATTAGCTATGGAGAAAATCAAAGAGAACTATTAACTGTAATAAAAAGTGCAAAGAAAGAAGGTTAACTTGGTTGAAGAGTAAAGGGAATCAGGTGCCGGAGCGACAAAATAGTTAAAAGAAAACAGTTAACAATTCATATTATCCACTAAAATATAAGTTGAATAATGAACTATTTAAAAGCAGATTAAATATGGATAAAAACCATATTATCCATTTAGAAAATGGATAACCAATGAGTCTAACTTTTACATTTGTAAATCATCAAATTGAGGATTCCTCAAGTTAGGGAGTTAAAGAATTCTCCCAAAAGTGATCATATGCGAGCATGCATGGATAATATGGTTACTCATATTATCTGTCAGTTAACTCGTTTTTTATTCGTATTAAATATGTGTTGGGTCGGATGATATGAAACTATGAATTGCTTCATCATGAAATAAGTGATTTGAATACTTATATGTCAATGTACATTTGGTCTATAACACCCCTCCTGAAAAGAAAATAGAATTGCTAAATCCAGTATGCTGGCACGGGCCATTACCGCCTAGTAACAAAAGAAACATTGATTTTACTAATTGACTTCTTAAATTAAAAAAATATTAAACATGATGTTTTTAGGCGGCATTTTTGTTACACGTTCTGCTAACGAAAAATTAAATATTACTATGTTATAAAATAATAAAATAAAAAGAAGAATATTGAGAAAAGTAGAGAGAGAATTTTTATTGATTTGGGATGAGTTACAATGGAATAGAACCCCTTTATTTATAGGGAAAAAATAACTTAGTCACAAAGTAACAAATTCTAAAATTTCTTTAAAAATTAAAATTCATCATAAATAAAATATTATGTATAACATTATACTATTTATGAGACAAATATGAGAATGAAGGAATATTATGAGTGTGTTTAGTATGAAGGGGAAAATATTTTCTAATTTCTCATGTTTGGTTGGTTTAAATATTTTAAAAAATTCTCCTTATTAACTCATTTTCCTTCGATTGGAGGAAAATATTTGGAAAACATTTTCCAATATTTTTTCAACCTCCCCCACTGTAATTTCCATCCCCACGAACCCTCTACACCCACCTCCACTCCCACCCTCATCCCCACCCACCTCCTACCCCCACCCCACCCAAAGTAAAAATATTATTAAGAGTATTTTCTTTTTATGTTGTAGATAGTGTGCTTTCTTTTTCATTTAAAAAAAATATTTTTTCATGATGTAAAAAAGGTATTTTTTTTTTCATCCTCAACAAAAAAATTACTTTGTTTTCATGATGTAGAAAAGTTATTTTCTTTCATTTCAACAAAATGACGTACTAAAAAATATTTTCTTTTATTTCAACAAAATATGAATTTTTGTTTTATGATATAGAAAAAGTATTTTCTTTTTAGTTATGTGGCACATATTTCAACGTCGTTATTGCGTGAAAAAGTAAAGCAGCACATGAGTTCATCTGAATTTGTGTAAAATTTTAAAAGAATAATTACATTCTTGAAGAAAATAGAGTCCTGATCGTTGGGTATTGGGGATGTGGGGGAGGGGGGGAGCACATCAAATATGGGGATGTGGGGGAAAGGGGTGAGGAGAGTGAATAATTATTTTTACTCACAAACCAAACAAGAGAAAATAAGTGATAAAAACACTCATTTTCTAGGCAAAATATTTTCGTACCAAACACACCCTAGGTCATACTTAATAATCTATTTTTTTTTTTCATTTTGACCAAAAAAAAATAATCTAGTTTTTCAAGTTGATTGTTATTGAACTTATTCGTTCTTTAGTTTTCTTCTATATTTTAGTTTGGAGATAAGTAGTCATGAAAGAAGTAATATTCTCATTGAAGGGCTGCAAATAAAAGACTGAAAAGGGGGGCTTTTGTATCCGTACCCATTTTTTGTGTCACGTTTTAACTTATATCCGCTTTGTAAAAAAAATTGCACCCGTACCCGCTTTTGCGCATAACTTCAGCATGCGGAGCTGAAGTAGCAAAAGCAATCACGCAAAACTTCAGCATTCTAGTAGACGGGCTTGAAGTAGCTTGCGAACTTCAGCTCTAAAGCTGAAATTCCCAAGTTATAAAGACAACAACTTCAGCATACGGGGCTGAAGTTCCCAAGTTATAAAGACAAAAACTTCAGCATACGGGGCTGAAGTTCTCCAATTTACAAAAATTTGTCTTTGTAACTGGGGAACTTCAGCCCCGTATGCTAAAGTTGTTATTTTTATAACTTGGGAACTTCAGCTCTAGAGCTGAAGTTCGTAACTGGGAAACTTCAGCTCTAGAGTTGAAGTTTTGTCTTTGTAACTAGGGAACTTCAGCCCCGTATGCTGAAGTTTTGTCTTTATAACTGGCGCTGAAGTTCGTAACTGGGAAACTTTGTCTTTGTAACTGGGGAACTTCAGCCTCGTATGCTGAAGTTTTGTCTTTATAACTGACGAACTTCAGCTTAACTGGTGAACTTCAGCTCAGCGAGGGAAAGGGAGCTGAAATTATTTAGAAAGTGGGTACAAGTTAAAAGTTTTTTAAAAAGCGGGTATAAGTTAAATGGGGACGACCAAATAGGGTGCCTCGCGCAATTTTTACCTGAAAAAGCAATGGATTTTTATGTTATGAATTATCTCATTGTGGATTCCCATACTAAACTTTTTTTCACTCATAAATATGTCATATTGTTCATCTTTTGTTTAATTTTCCTTCCTTTTTTTGCTTCACTTTCCATCTCATACTCATTTGTTCCACAAGGATATCTTGTGAACCATCTTGTAAACGTTGTTCTTTGGAAATAAGATAGACTTGCTCGTGAGACTTGTAACAAGAGGAATTTGTGCGAAATTAAAAAAATAGTCATATTTATAAGTGGTAATTGAAAAATAACCACAGTTTCAAAAAAGTAATCGAAATTTAGCTATTTTTTATATAAAGATAAATCTGCGAAAATACTATTCAAAATCAACATAATATACCGGAGTTCCAGTATAATATATTTGATTTCCAGCATAATATATTGGAAGTCCATACACAAGTGCCCAAATCTCCAATATATTATGCTGGAACTTTTCGCGTGTTGAAGTTCCAGCATAATATGCTGAAAATTCATACACATGTGCATCAATCTCCAGTATATTATGCGGGAACTTTCCGTGTTGCAACAAAATAGTGACTATTTTTTATTGACTTTGCAAACGCTGGCTATTTTTCAATTACCAGTCCGAAAACTGACTAGCCCGTGCTGAAGAATTGTGAATGGCATAAAGACTTGATTAATACAATAAAAAAGTTATTTGACATTCCCGTTTTCTAAAATAATCACACACTATTCCAAAATTGTACGAGGATTTGTTAGATCGATCTTAAGTCTAAACTTGGATATTAATTTACTCATCAAAATTTTAAATCCATAAAATTCGTGAAAAAAAATAATACTAACTACAAATTTTAAATGAGAAAAAAAGGCTTCGCCAAATAAAATAAAATAAAACATTTCATTTGCAGAACTGTTAATATAAAAAAAAAATGTTCAACGTAAACTAGTAAGTTCAAGCAATCAATCATATGCTTTAAAATATATAATAATTTTTAAAATCATTATAAAGAAGAACTGATACTTAACTCACTAAAAACATAATAGGTTAAACAAACTGAATCATGATTGTAAACTTACTAAATACTATTAGGATAAACAAAATGGGAGGAAAGTATTCCACAAGTTAATTATCGAATTTTGCTCTTTCAATTGCCTATCATATGATTTAAATGAAATCCAGAAAGAGAGATATTTAAGAACATAGGGAATAAAATAAATGAATTTTCTTCTTACGCATCTATTTGTCCTTCAAGCTTATGTTGTTGTTTCTAAAGTATCCTATTAATAAGATGAAATTCATAATTAGGATTTCTAGCAGTCAAAAAAATAATGAAGTCGATAATAAATATCCTAAGAAGAAAATCATTTTCTACCACAAAATGGATTAGGATTTTTACTGCCTTAAAAGTATACTCATATTCGAGGGCAAGTAGTCCCCAAAGAACTGTGTAACAAAGCACTAGCAATCTATCAAAAGGTACAATTGTGAGTAAATGATACCTTCAAGATCATTTTAACAACAATATTCAAAATCCTGATGATAAAGTGTCTGCTGAATAGCAGGTTGACACATTAGAATCATCAAATCTTGTAGGTCTGTGCTGCCAAAATATTAGAAAGTATGTTTCTCCATCACTATATAGCTGCTGGTAAATAGGAAGTCATATATGACCGACCCATGGTTCAGAAAAAAGACCGACCAGCACATCATTGCCTGGATGAAGAAGCAAAGCAAATTAAGGAAGATTCAGATTTGCACAGATGCCAGAGAATCATAATAAACCCAAAGTTTGCCTACAAAAAGCAAATAGTAGAACGACTTGTGAAAATGCAAGAAATACATAGGAGAAAGTAAAAGATTCATTTATTGTTAGTTTGATATATGAAAAGATGCTACTGCGTCTCATCAATCTAGTTGTTATCTTTAGAGCAATGCTCCCACAATGGACCAATATAAAGGAACATCATAATGACATCCACGATAAAGGGGGGTAACAGGAGTGTGGAGAATCATGAATCACAAATTGAAAGGATACTACAATGAGAGAATCATGTCACAAAAATGAGACCTATCTTTACACTGTCTCTCCCAAAAACTGTATTCAGATTTTCAAATAACTTGTATCAACGGATGCTAAATCTGCCACTTGTTAATGGTTGAAATTGGTGAAACAATAATGGAGACTCTGAAGAGACGAGTCGTGTTTTGGGGATTTGGTGGTCCATTGCGACAGGCTAACAACTTTTCATCAGGAAGAAAGTCGTTAGCCTGTTGTGACAGGCTAAGAATTTAATTTCTATGAATTTGGGAAACTAAGATGGGTTTGGGAGCAGAATGGTTTTTGGCTTGTGACCAGACAGGAAAAGCCATTGACTGACACTTTCATCAGTTCAAGCAGCTGGGCTGGCCTGGCTTTTCAGTGATAGTTCAAAGAACTCATGTCCAATTTAATTCCATTAGAAAAGTCTATTTTGACCACAGCAAGACAAAGTCCTTGAAAATCAAAGATCAACCAGGAAACCGAAGGATCAAGGAAAATTATGCAAAATTACAACCCCGACTTTCAGTCATATTGGAAAGATATTGGATCTATCCTAAGTTTCAAGATCAAGTGTGAGAATGTAGGCAGAACATTAACTTCTTCTGTTCATCATGCATCCTAAGTTTGTTCATTTTCTTTAGCAGAACATTAACTTCTTTTGTTCGTCACACATCTAAAGTTTGTTCAGTTCCCACATCTGAACTGAGATGGAAATCTTTCCGGAAGTCCAAAGATCGATTAACAGAGTGCAGAAAGGAACTAGGGAACTAGTGTAACAGAACGTCACTAGCATATCAACTTTTCCACTCTTTGAGTACAGATATTGTAGCAACTATTACTTCCATTTCAGCGACTACATTGGTTGCATAATACCAAACCTGAAAGGGTGAAAGAGTGGGATCCTTGATATGGGCCTATTTACTTGTTCAAGTCCATGCAGAGACAAAAACCACTAGGTGATTTATTCCCATTAGCCTAATCCTTGGTATGAGCATTACTCGGTACCTATGCTAGTGGGAGGTAGCAAGTACGCGATGGATCAGTTGAGGTGCACAAGATGGCTTGGACACTGACATTCTCACAATGGGCCTATTTACTATGTTAATAACAGGGGATTTGTTAACTCA
Source organism: Nicotiana knightiana (assembly GCA_005239525.1). Taxonomy (NCBI): domain Eukaryota; kingdom Viridiplantae; phylum Streptophyta; class Magnoliopsida; order Solanales; family Solanaceae; genus Nicotiana; species Nicotiana knightiana. Next base: position 3,307 of record ML380411.1, on the reverse strand, counting down.
AACAAGAATATTAAGTTAGTAGAACCATGTTTTGCTGTCAAATTATCCTCGTAGACTTGTGGTACTTACAATAGTTATCATGGGCTTCTAAACTTTAAAACACTTGAGGCAAAATTTTTTAAAGCTTGCACAATTTAATAGATGCCCAAAAGATTAAGCCTTTCATACCTCTCTAGAGATTTATTTTGAAATAGGTAATTACTTATCTCTAATTGCTTAAGGTTTCATGAAGCACAACAAAAAGTCTAATGGAGTATAACTAATCCCCGAAAAAGGGAGAATTTATAGACTACCAAAGGCACAGAAAAAAAAGAAGAAGAAATACTTCTGCTACAAGCAATATATGAATAAAGCTTTGAAAAATGGCGAGAATAAGATGCATACCATTGGATAATGGAGCCAAAAAGGAAATGCTGCATGATAGGAACCTTCTGCAAAACTTCTATCTTGTACATCTTAAGCAAGCCACTGTTTACCTTGTTCCAATTGGGCACACCACTAATGTCATCTAACATAGGAGAATGCTCTGCAAACACTCCCTTCTTCACCTTCTTTATGAATACAATACATGAGAGATACAAATATTCATTTGAAAAGTTCTCCAAGATATCTTCGTTATGAATAGATTTTGGTTTCATGTACTTGTGATCAATCAACTGCGATGACCCGAATATAAAAGGTAAAAAGTGGTAGTCATCTAGTCCCCAAACACCATGGGACCCAGCAGGCTCTAGGCAATAGGTTATTTGCAACTTCCTCATCAACTCCAAGTACTTGACAAAAACCCTTGACACCAGAGCTTGATAGTCCTCTTCTTTCACAACTCCTAATCTTGCTAAACAGTACAACCATGCTGCAAAATTTGTCTCATGCCCGGTACCTGTATAACAGTAGTGATTAGTTCTAGGAAGGCCATCTGTCATACCCCAGCAAGCCTGTGCACTTCAAGGTTCTAAAGGATAGTAACCACACATACAATTCTATACCATGTTCCAGCAAAGTGAGAACTCAAATCAAAGGAGTGGCAAATTTCTTTAAATAGATTTATAAGGACAAAGCCATTTTCATGTATATATACTTGGTACATCAAGAAAAGGAATCAGATGCTGAAGATAGAACATGATGTTGTCCATCAAATACTGTAATTAAATCATCAAGGCAGAAACAAAAGTTTCATGGTCAATCACTAAACATAAACACAATAAGCAGGGGCAGATCCACTACCGTTTCCCAGAGGGGACAAAGCTTTAGAAGTTGTTCACTTTTAAACTCGCGATCATGATTAAACTTATTTTAATCTAAAGCATCTATTGATGTACTTTACATCCACCAACACTATCCCACAGGAAGATGAGTGAACACTACGAAAAGATTGCTACGGGCAAAGACATTAAAGATTCAACTCAGATATAGAGGCAACATCAATATTCAACACCTCATGTATTATGCCATTCTTTTAACACGTACTTTATGTATTATGATTGTTAAATCACACATCTTTTTTTTAATAAAGTAAATAATTTTGTTACTACGGGACAGCTCGCCTTTACAAGGATTTTTATGTTACAGATCATCATATAATTCCACAAGAAAAAAGCTGTCGCACAGCATCAACCCAGAGATGAATGAATCATACATTACTCGCCAACATTAACACTTTATGAATAACCTAACACCAAAGCGCACCTAACTTAGTACTATTAATCACATTTCACATTTCTCCAATTGTTTAACAAGAAACTTCCTCACTCTGATTATGCAAAGAAAAACAACAGAACTCCAAAAAAACATCAGTTAATAACACATAGTTAATTCTGCCTACATGCACTTCTCAAGAGCAGATAAAGGAAAGGGTTGCTAAACGTTGACAACAGCACAACTACACCTAAATACCAAGCAAGTCGGGGTCGGCTATACGAATCGTTTCTGACCATGTTTCTCCATTTTAACTCATCTCATGCCAATATTAAGCAAATACACATAAACGTATTTTAAGTTCCGTATATTTTCTAAATGTATAAATCTTGAAAACGGCTAGTATAAGTAGACAGCTAGTACAAAAACATAAAGAGGATTAACATGGCCAAGCCCAACAAATTTGGCATAGAGGTTAATCCATTAATAACATCACATGGTTGAAACAATGTCAAAAAGCATACCATAGTCAATTCTGCTGGAGTTTCCAAAGCTATCAGTAAAGTAAGGAACAAGCTCAACAGTAGCCGAATGGAGATCGGTAGGCAGGAACTGAAGCATGAATGACTCAGCCTCACAGCTCATGCGCTCGTGCCACGTACGATACGCCAAATTTCCGTATCGAGAGGTCTGAGGCGCTAAAGGAATCTCATCCACGTAGGAAATTAGGGTTTGGAGAACGGAAACAATAGCTGAAACCGGAGGAGACACGTGGCAAGGATCGGAGAGCTTGTGGGAACGAACTGACTCGGAGAGTGAAACGATAAAGCCGAGGAAGTTATGGCAAGTGGGAGATGAGTGGAACTGATCGATATCGGTTTGGGAGTGGATTTTTTTCGTTGGGGTATGGAAATGAAAAGGGGGAGTAAGGGGAATGATTCGCTGTGATTGAGGAACAGGGGTTCGGATGATGATTTCTCTGTTATTGGCTGGTGGAAGGTTAACGGCCGGAGCGCGAATGGGGATGTAGTTGGGGTTGGGATCAGGAGGTGGTGTAGGGAACGCGGTGGGTCCGCCGCAGTTGACGCAGGTTCCTGCGCCGTCGTGGTGGTGGTGAAAGTGGGTGGACGGTGGTGGGGTGGAGGTGTTGGGAGGAGGGTTGTGTTCTGGTTCCATTTTGAGAAATGAAAGGGAAGAGGAAACAAGTGGGGAGCTGTATGCGTAAAGATTTTCCTACTGTAACACTGGAGGAGAAACGATTCTGAAATTATGCTTTCGAACAAGAATGAAGAAAGGCCTAGGTAGAAGGAGGCTAGATTCAATTTTAGTGATCTTTTTGTTAATTTTGCATTGCCGCAAATATTTGTATTTTCCTTTATCATTGTAATTATTTCTAATTTCAATATTAATGAAATCCTCTTTAATAACAACTAACAACAAACCCGATATAATTACACATAATGTTTTTTTATTTTGATTCAAAATAAGTGTCCATTCGATAATCAAGAAAGAATTTAATTTGTTTTTACAAAATAACCCTCATGTACATATCCCTAAAAAGTTTTCTTACTGTCACACCTCCTTTTTTTATACGCCCCCGAAGGGGGTATGGGAGTTTTTCCACTTAAAGTGACATTATTCGAAATGGGAATATTTTCTTTTTATTAGAGTC